>PVKU01007411.1:0-87609 GCA_004027475.1 Anoura caudifer
GGGGGTCACATTCGTTGGACAGAACTGAGCACTAACTGTATATCAGGCACTTGGTGAGCCCTTTAGCGGGCTGCTTCTTATGACCCTCTCCCTAATTCCGTTTTTCGGGGGATTTGTGATCATTCCCATTTTACAGATGGACAAACTGAGGCTCAGATTCTTGACCCTTACGGGGAGCACTCGGTTAACAGAGGTGAGCTGGGGTTTGCACACAATGCCCCTCACCCACACGCGCCCTCCCTTCCCTCTACGCTCACTCGGGAAGCTGTCTCCCGCGAGGCTCCCGAGAAGGGGCTGGCAGCGTGGACAGAAGGGCGCCGGAGCACAGAGGTCAGTCAGGGCCTGGTCCTCTGTCAGGTCACTTCCGGATAGCTCTCTGGTCCCCTGCTGACTCAGAGTGGGGAGGAACCTATGGGAATGTCCCTTCGAATCACTCACGTCCCTGAGAAGGCGAGCCGTGCCGCGGTTGGTAGTCAGACTGTCCCCGGGGAGGGACACCGAATGTTCCAGCTCCCGTCCCTCACCCCCAAATGGGGATACCAACCGTGACCTCATCATGGACTTGTCTGAAGATCAGCGTGGACGGTCTGGTGGTGGTGGGAGCCCAGAACGGGGTGTGTGAGAAGCTCTCGGGGAGGGCTTCCCGCAACTGTCTTCATTGCTGATGGTCTCCTCCTCCTGGGCAATTGGCACAAACACACATGTCAGAGGAAATCCAAAGAAAAATTGAATTAGGAGCTCACATTTATCTGCATGCAACTTCGATACAAAGATCAGAGTAATGTGTAGCTCCGTGCAAACGACCCTGAGAAGAGGTGGCTTTTGGTGAGGGCGGCCAGCTCTGTGAAGCTCAGATAAGCTGATTAGTAGATGAAGCACTTATTCCTTCCTCACCCGGGTATTGATTTAATTTGGGTGACAGTGTCGATCGGAGGGGGACTGATTGAATATGTTAGAGAGTATGTGTGTGAAACGGCCTAAGAGGGTGAGTTCTGTGAATCGCAGGAGGTCGGGCACAGTTCAGGGGCTCAGAACCGACCTGCCCCGGCTGCTCCCTGCTGCGCCCGTGTGTCAGCCTCATGGAGCTGGGGGGGGGGGCGGGGTCCAGCCGCCACGCAGTCCCCGTCGGGATCGGACTGCAGAGCACCCATCGCCTGCCACTTTTCACAGAGCCGCCTCTTGCCTCCCTAAAGCTTATTTTGTATGTGGTGCAACCATCTTGCACACACGTCACCAAACAAAAGATGAGCCCCCAGTGGCCTGCTGATGCTGAGACAAGCACTGGGGAACAGTCCTCTTTGGGGAAGTGACTGTGTTTGCCTGAAATATTAGATCACAGAACCCATGAAAACGGGGCCAGCTCTTCTGGGTGCACGCGGGGTGCAGAGGCGAGGAGCCCTGCCTCTCTGGGCATGGCTGTGGGCCGCGGGCCGGGAGGCCGCTTTGCTGATTGGAAGGGTCTGGCGCTCAGGGTGGCCTGCCGTGCCTGAGCTTTCTGGACGTCCTGTCTGCTCACGGCCATCGCGCTGGTTTGGTAGTTGAAAGGGACAAGGCAGCTTGTCAGGAAATCAGTGGACATTTTGGCTCCTGGTCCTTTGAAGGTGTCAGACACACACACACACACTCATGAACCCTTATGTCCACACACTCACAAACACGCATGTGCGAGTGTGTGCACATTCTTTCCTGATCTCTACTCTGAGCTAAGGAGGCGTTTTCTCTGCAAGTCCGAGACCCTCGCTGTTCTCGCTGCCCAAAGTTTTCACTTCTGCTGCTGTCTGTCCACTTGGGCTCCACACGTGGACAGAGCGTGGCTCCCTCGTGGTGCCCAGCTGCCCGAGGGTCCTGGTGAGCCCTGTGCTGTTCTCACGGTGTGGACGCTGCAGCTGAGACACGGAAAGCCAAGGTTTTGCCTTCTGCGGGGGTAGCGATGCTGCTCTTCCCCACCCGGTCTGGTTTCCCACCCAGTGCCCTGTGGTCGCAGGGCAGCGAACGCAGCCCCTGATGCTTCCGGTATCTTCTTCCCTTCTGTTTGGGGAAGAGGAGGAGGGATGGAGGTGAGGAGACCACAGTTTTCAAGGTGAATGTCAGGCTGGATGGAGCTCTAGCAATTGGGCTCGGGGATCAGATTTTGGGCTCAACCAAGGGTTCAAGTTCGCTGGGGCCACAGCAGGCTGATTCTGCTGGGGGTGGCTCTTCCTCTGTCCCCTACAGGAGAAAATTACTGCTTTCCTGGGAGGCTCACACAGGGAGGCGTTTACACTTGCAGCTGAGGTGAATGAAATCTGATGCCTTTGTTCCTGATCCTCACCCCCCCCCCCCCCCGCCCCTCCACAGCCTCTGAGGAGGCCCTGAGTTACCCTGAGCCCCACACGGAGGCATCTGTTCTCCCAAGGAGAGCAGCGGGTGGACAGAGGGTGAAACATGGGTTGAGCGCTTCCCTGGAATGATCCAGAAAATATTTTCAAAAGGCTCATTATCTGGGCTACTGTAGCTCAATGAGGTGAACGTTTCAAGATGGTAACTGATTCAGCTCATGTTCTTTAAAGTCATCCTCACCGTTTTCTTCTGATTTTGAAAAAAAAAAAAAAAAAACAGCGAAGGGCCATGAAGGGTGCTTGCTGGCTGCCCACCCAGAGCCGTAACTCAGCAGGTCGACAGGCCGCGGTGGTTAAGGCAAAACGAACCCCCGAGCCGGCCCTGCGGGGCCGAGTGGCTTCCGCGCTGTCTGGCCCCATCTGCACAGCAAGCGAGTGACCGTGACCGGGTCGCTCAGGGATGTCGGTGCTGGCGTCCACTGAGTCCCACGAACCTGCGGTGCCTCCTCTTCCCGGTTCTGGCTCCTAAACGCTCCCTCCCTGCACCTCCACTTCTCTTTTGCCCACTTGCCTCTGCGAAACGCCAGAATCCGCAGCATGGCCGGGTCTGCTACCTCGGCCTCCCGACCTGGGCGAGCCCCCGAGGGGAGGCCTGCCCTCTGCAGGTGAGGAGAAGCATTGCGGGCGGGTAGGACCTGCCTCTGGCGGCGTCTCCACAGAGGAGCGCGAGTTTCCGTGCGGGCTGGCCTTTGTTCCTGACCTCTGCCCAGCGCTGGTTTTCCGGAAGAAGTGGGAAAAACCGTGTGCGAACAAGGGCTCAGCAGCACGTGCGTCCCTTCTGTGTCCGCGCCGACACCCCGAAACCACAACGAGAGGCACACAGGAGCCGTGAGTCTCCCCTCAGGAAGGAGGGGGACCCCGACATGGCTGCGGCTCATTTCCATCAAGGGTTTGTTCAAGCCCGAACCTGCCGGGAGTTACCCCGAGGCCGGTCGCTCCCACTGCACGGAACCCATGACCCAGTCTTGTTGGCTCCGTCTACCACCAAACCAGACCCCAAACCAAACCAAGTGTGGCTGCTTTTCCCACCCCACCCCCGCCACCCCCTCACGTGGCACCTGCTGAAACCCCCTCGGTCTTCCCGCTGCTGCACCTGCCCCCCACACCCGATTCTTGACAGCGGCCAGATCACCTTTAAAAGCACCAGTCAGGTCACGTCCCTGTCCTGCCTGGAAGGGTCTCCTGACGCCCCGGGAACGAAGTCCTGCTTCCTGTGGATCCCACCCCACCCTGGGGGGGCCCAGCTCCCCCGTGGGTGTGCCCGGCAGCATCTCCGCCCTGCGAGGCCCCGATGGGCCTCGGCTGTTCCAGGTGCTCTGCACGCCCCATCCTCCGTGACTGGCTCTGCCTGAGCCTGTGGGTCTCTGTGTAAAGGTCACTCCTCAGAGACGCCTTCCCTGACCCCTGAGGCCTCGCCGACCCCGCCAGGGCCCCTCCGTCCCTCTGCCCTGTTCCCCCCCCCCCACAGCATTTACTCTTTGCAGGGTCGCCTTGTCCGTGGCAATTGCCCGTCTCCCCTTAGGAGCACGTGAGTGCGCAAGGATGGGGGGATCCTGCTCGGCAGCGTCAGCCGCGCTGTGAACCGAGCGCAGGTTCAGCACCACGGACAGCGCCCAGGCCGGGAGCGAGGAAGGGCCTTGAGCCCAACAGGTCCCCCGGGACGGCCACTGGGCCACTGGGACCTCTCTGTCCGTGTCTCTTTGTGCCCTTCCCCACCCCCCGTGGCCTTTGGACTCGCCGTCCTCTCCCTTGCTCCCCTGAGAGTTTCTGGGGGAGCAGCCCTTGCCGGTGGTTCTTCCTTTTTTAAAAGATTTTTTTATTTTAGAGAGAGGGGAAGAGAGGGAGAGAAACATCCATGTGTGGTTGCCTCTTGTGCTCCCCCCACTGGGGACCTGGCCCTAAACCCAGGCATGTGCCCTGACTGGGAATCGAACCGGAGACCCTTTGGTTCCCAGGCTGGAGCTCAGTCCATGAGCCACACCAGCCAGGGCTCCGGTGGTTCTTTCTGTTCTTTGTGAAAAATTGCCTCGTTGCTGTTCCACCCTGAGTTAGCTGTGCCGGTCCCCCCAGCAGCAGGGGCAGGGTGGTGTCCTGTGCAGACTCCAGGGCCCATCTGCAGAGCGAGTCTGTCCTGGGTGACAAGGAATCGGTGACACGCATGGGATCCTGGCCCTGGATTGTCCCCACAGACCAGGAGATGCCCCGGTGGCTGGGCGTCAGCTCAGGAGCCCTCTGGGACCTGGAGCTGTGCCTGGCTGCTCCCCAGTTACTGCAAAGAAACGGGAGAAAAGGGGGGAGGGGTGCTGCAGGGCCTCGGGGCTCCCCAGTGGCCACCTGTGCTGCAGCAGGACAGAGTCTCGCAGCAGCGGTGGTTCTCGGTGTCAAGCGAGGAGAGTGGGTGCCCACTCAGGGACACCGCTGCTCTAGCCGGAGACCCCGGGGGCCCCGGGCAGGGGTCAGACACCCTCTTCCCCTGAGGATGCAGTTCTGTCCGAACCAGCCCACACCCGGGCAGCCAGCTCGGAGGTTTTGCGGGCAGCGCAGGGAGCCTGCGCTGGGGAGGGCGCGCTGGGCGCCGGTGGCACCGGGAGCTCAGGGATGGAGGAGGCTGAACGTGAGGATCGAGCGTGTGCCTGCTGTGGTCTCGCACCCCCATTGTGGCCGCTCTTTGCTCGTGCAACTGGTGAGGAAATTCGGTGCCTGCGCTGGCAGCAGGCGGATCCCCTCCAAGTGCACAGACGCTCCGAGTGCCTGCAGCCGCCGTCCGCCATGGCGTGTGGGGAGCGGCCCCCATGCGTGCTGGTGCGTGTAACCTGACGTTCAGGACCAGCGTGCGAGTCCCTCGCAGGGGAGTGGGGCTGCAGGAAGGCACAGGGCCCCCCGCAAGGCTGTGAAGTCCCCCAGAGTCGTGGGGACCTCGACCAGAACGTGGACCCTTGAGTGCCAGGGGCACCAGCACAGCCAGGGCCTCCTTTTCTGGTCCTGGGGAGTGTCACCCTGTTTAAAGGGGTTGGGTTGACTATGAAGGCCGGCACGTGACACATGCGTGTGTCCACACATGTGCTCATTGAATCCCTTGCACACTGTGTGTGGCTGAACGTGGGCGGGTAGTGCTGAAAACTGCAGAATTCTGAACAACAGCCGTGCATCTTTGCGTGTCGGCCTCGCCGCGGGGGAGGAAGGGGCTCCGGCGGCTGGCAGCCGGCGCTGCCTCCCGGGTTCACACTCCCCGACAGCCTGCAAAGGCGGCCCCGGGGCCCTGCTGGCAGCCTGTGAGCCGTGGGCCGCTGCCAGGCCACCGCTCCCAGCCCCCATCAGCGCTGGGGGAAGTCGAAGGCGAATCTTTAGAAAGTGAAGGGAAGATGCTTTTGTGAATCATGTTTTTCCGCTCCCAGCAGACACCCCGTTTCCAGTTGGATTCCCTGGACTGTCCTGAGGTCCAGGTCGAGTGTGGGCTGTGCCGCTGCCCGTGCTGGAGGAGGGGCGGGCTCTGGCTGTGTCCCGGGTGCTGGGGGTGGAGGCTCACCGCCCCCACCCCCGTCCCGGTGATGCCGTGAGTTCATTCTGCCCCAAATCCACCGAGAGCACAACTCCTGCCAGATTGATACCCAGAGAGGCTGAGTCTCCTATTTATAGCTAAAAAGAACCAGCATGAAGTTCTCAGCATCTTGTGAGCTGAGTGAGGCGCGGGCAGATCACTCGGGCTCTTCCGTGAACGTAGGAAGATGCTCGGGCACCCCGGAGAGGGGCTCCAGGAGGCTGCCGGGCAGGGTTTGCTAGGAGCCCCGCGGCCCTGGGAGGTGCGTCGTACACAGGGGCCTCTCTCCTCACTGCGTTTTCTCCTGCCCGTGTGTCCATGGCCCTGCATCTCACCCAGCATCACCTTTTCTCACGGAGCCACATGCTCAGCTTCCGCCTGGACCCCGCAGGCCCAGGCGTGACGGAGAACTCACACGTCAGCAACACACCCCTTAGTCCTGACGGTCAGCACCTGAGTGGGTGCCCACAGTGGGGGAAAGGGCGCCCGTGTAGGTTCTCCGAGTTCGGCTTTCATTTTCCCCGAGCCGTGTTTTCATTTTGGATCCCCGTTCCCCTGTCCTGAGCTGGGGGATCATGCGCCTGGGGGATCAACAAAGGCGTTGACCGCCAGGTTACGATGGCTGTTGCTTCCACGGCCGCTGTTCCTAAGCGCGCCCTGGGGATACTCCACGCTTATCAGGGTTTTGACCTCTGTGGCTCTATCTGTGTGATCCTGAAATGTATTGTCATTCTAGTACGAAACTTAAAGAAAGAAAAAGCAATTAACCAGCTGCCTCGTGTTGTATAGATAAAAAAAAAATCTAGATAATCAACCTCATCTTTGATTCGGCTTGATTGATTAATTAATTAAACATTTATCGAGCTGGGCCTCGCTGGGTGCTGCGTCCGATGGTCAAGGGCCTGGAAGGTAATTTGCAAACGTCGACACTGCTGGTGAGGGGTGCCGGGGAGAAGCCGCAGGAAGCCCCTCAGTCAGCAGATGTGAGAACCGATACTTCGTCCCCTACCCCTGCCCCAAGGCCTGTGCCTGTGGGGGTCGGAAGGCGCCAGGCTTGGCCGTGGCAGGCTGGCATGGTGGGCCCTCCGTGTGGGGGGCATATTGAGTGGCGCATGTGAGCATGGATGTGGCCACACGGATGAAGTGGGGGCCGAGGCCCCACCGATGTCGGTGGGGACGTTAATTAGCACACACCCCGTGGGGCTCGATGCAGCCACGGCCCTCAAATTATAAGATGCCCACGTTCTCTGGTGCCACTGCTCAACTTCTAGGAACTTATCTCAAGGACACACTCCCGCACGCGCACCCCCATGATGCAGGTGCAGAGACGTTTGATGCTAATTCATTGATCCAATGTTCAGGGCATCCCCCTGCTGCATCCCGGCCCTGGGGAAACGGCATCAAGTGTCACACACTCCGGAGAGCTTCCATCCAAGGGGGGGCAGGCAGAGGGGGACAGACACACACGCACGGAAGTCGGACAGGGTGGCCGCCGCTGGCCCCCGGACACATTCATGTCACTGTAATTGTCAACAGCACCTTGTCCTGCTCTCAGAAGTGTCCCAGTCTGCAACTTCAGGTCTCTGTGACATGGGGCTGATAAGTGATATGAAAAAAAATAAAGTAGAAAAAGAGGAAGGACGGAGCAGCGTGGGGGCCGCTGTGGGTGCTGCCCCTCGCAGGCTGTTCACAGGAGCAGCACCCCAACTGGCCAACCGAACAGAGAGACGGAAACAGCCACGCGTCGGGGACTGGTCAGCGACTCGTCACCTTTACGCCCTGGACACCAGGCAGCTGTCAACCGGAGCAGACACAGCTGTCTCCCGCTCGGTGACAACCTCCAGGACTCATCGTTACTTTAATGCAAAGTAGCTTTAATGCGACGTGGGGGGGGGGGGCACACACGCCCGTGTTTGGCCCGGAAAAGCTCAAAGGGCGTGAGCATCTGGCCTCTCGGGTGGCGTCTGCAGAGGGGCTCTGGGCGCTGGGCTCGGGGTGCAGGGTGCTCAGCTCAGGGGCGCAGCGAGGCTGGCTCTTTACTCGGCCCCCGATTTACATCCTCCGACTTTTGAAAAGCGATGGCACATCGTCCCTATTTGACGGTAATGACAGTGAAGAAAGCGCCTAGGTCAGCACAGCGAACGGGGGTGGGGGTATCAGGGGGCAGGCTTCGCGCCCCCCTCCCGGCCCTGTGCTGGGCTCTCCGGAAAGGTCAGGGATCGGGTCTCTCCGATGTCCACGTTCAATAACTATTTTTAGCGACTCAGGGAATCTGTGATGTTTCACAGCCACTCCAAGCCCCTCTTTCCCCTGCTTGGGTTTGGGCGCTGACATTTCTGGCCGGGGCTGACCCTGGCCTGCTCAGCCGCACTGTGAGGACACAGGTGGTGTCAGCTTAACGGGGGAGCCAGCTCAGCCTAAATCAGCTCGTCGCCGGCCCTGTGACTCTCAGGACTGAGCCGAGCACGTCGCCGCGTCTGGGCCCCACTTCCGGCGCCCCTCCAGGTGCTGCGCTGAGTCAGTGACTGATCAGCTCTCGGATCGTCGTATTTATAGCAGGTTAATTAACGCAGGTGAGAAGCAGGGAAGATGAGGTGAGAGCGAGCAGGCGGCGGCGTCTCCCGGTGACTGTTGGCGCCAGGCTGGGCCCTCAGCGTGAGAACTTGTGCGCGGCGAGGCGCCACGCAGGTGCCGCGTTCTCACCAGCCCCGGGCCGACGGCGGGAGACAGAACCTGACGCAGGAGGCCCGTGTCAGTGGCAGACGGCCCCCTGGTTTCTGTTTTCGTCAGCACATATGGCGCCGGTGGGGAAGGGCTCCGCGGCGCCTCCGCGTTCGACCCTGCGGGTGGCAGCGAGCACGGTGTGGGGCGGGGGTCTCCCAGCGCCCTGCTTCTCCTGAAAGGAAGTGGGGAGGCCTGCCGGGCCAGGGAGCCCACGGGGTGGGGGGGCTCACCTCGTTCCGCCTGGCTGCGGAGCGTGGGATAGGGGCACAACCTGGACTGGCCTTCTGGGCTCTTCCTGTGGCGAGAGGAGCCTCGGAGAAAGGTTCCTGGCCATCAGGCCACAAGCCCCGGGAACGCCGAGAGGGCAGCCGGCTCAGGGCCTCCCGTCAGGGACAGACAGATGGACGCCCGGGGGGTGCTCTGGGCCATGTCAGGCCCCGGTGGGGTCACTTCAGGAGGTCGCTGAGTCCTGAGTCTCTTCTGCTCTGGCCGATCCCCCCCCAACCCCAGTGGAAATGCCCTGCCCCACTTGGCCCAGAAAACAGCCCCGGGCTACGGTGGGGAAGGAGGGGAGGAGGGCAGGGCTTGGCGCTGTTTGGGAGGGAGCTGGCCCCAGCCCGGCCTGGCCCTGGCCCCGTCTCAGCAGGACTGTGGGCAGCTGGGGTGTGCCCCGCAGAAGGCCTGCAGGGGAGGCCACGGCGTGGGGCGGGGCTTTGGGGGAGATCTCGGTACACGTCTACCTGAGCGGGCGCTGCTGTGTGGGCCACAGCCAGCGCAGCGGGACCGGGGGTGGGGGTGCTGCTGGGGCGAGGTGGTGGCCAGGGAGGAGCAGACTGCACTGTGAGCTAAGTGTCCGCAGGGCCGCCCCTCTGGTTCCTGCAGCAACAGCAGTGACAGAGCCTCACCTGGGACAGGTGACTTGCCTCAGACCCCATCACGGGGGTCGGGGGGGGGGCTCGCTGCCATCCTCCGAGAACCCAGGGAAAGTCCTGCCTGTGGGTGGGGCGGGGGCTGTGGGCTGCCCCAGGCGAGGAGCCCTGGACAGGCCGGTCCTGGACCTCATCTGCCGGGCCAGGTTTCTCCCTCGGGACGGGCGGCCCTGCCACCACCTGAGTCTCAGCGTCCCCCCCCCCCACCCCTGTCCCAGCCTCCCGGGCTGGCCTGCCCTCCTCAGATGCCTGGGGGCGGTGTGGGGGCCCTGGCTGCTCTTCCTGACGTTTCTGTGCCGAAACCCCCCTCTTCCCAACTTCGTCTCTAGAAGTGGCTCGGCCTCCCGCTCCCAAGTGCCCAGAAGGACGTGGCTCACGCAGGTCACCTAAGTGAAAGGACCAGAACGTGGCCTCGTGACCTCGGCCAGAGGAGCTGAAAGTGGGGACTGGCACAGACATCGCAGCTGAGGGGTGGGAGCCACGCACGTGCCTGTCACAGACACCAGTAGAGGGACTGTGCTCCCCGGCGCCCAGTGGGGCAGCCTCCAGCCCGAGGAGGGAGGAAGCGCTGGCCCAGGCTGCCCCTCGGGGGAGCCTGGAGGACCTTGTGCTCCGAGAACAAAGCCGGTCACACGAAGGACGTGGTCTGTCTGCACCGGTGACAGGCACCCACAGACGGTCACCACTGCTGCGTCTGAGGCCACGGAGCAAGCCTCCTGTGTTTCCTTCTCAGGTTGTCATCTGGCTCTGCCATTTAGGCGCCTGCCCCACTTCGAGGGACCGTATGTGCGTGGTGGGAGGTGGCCCTCTCCCATCCACGTGTGGATGGCCCGTGCCCGGCACACTCGTGGAAAAGGCTGTGCTGTCCCCGTGATGAAAATCGCTTGGCCTCACATGTGCGGGTTTATTTCTGGATCCTCCCAAGCCCCTTGGTCCACCTTTGCACCCAAAGCCCCCTCTTCGATTAGCAGGGCTTTTTGGGAGGTTTGAAGCTGGGACCTGTGAGAACTCCGCCGCCGTAGCTCCGCTCTTCGAGGCTGTTTGGGCCGACCGTGCGCCTGCTCCGGAAAGCGGGGCCCAGGGCACGGGAACCAGGACGGACGTGAGCAGGCACCCCGTGTGCGACGTGGCAGGTGCTGTCTCGGGTGCCCACCTGCACCTGCCCGACCTCTAGCGGCCTGGGCACCACCCTGCTCCCAGCCCTGGCCCCTGCCTTGCCCTGCTGTCCCCTGACCCCGGCAGCTGGCCCCCGTCCCTCCTTCCAGCCTGCTGTTTCACTCCACCTGCTCGTCGCGTCCATGGCACACCGAGGCTCGGGCCTTTCTGGGGCCGGCTCTGTGACGTCCAGTGCCCGGGCAGGCCGGGCGCCCGGCAGGCAGGCAGGACAGCGCGCCTCTGCGGGGGCGGCTCCTGCCGGTGGTGGAGCTGAAGCGCTCAGGCCTCTGCCCGCCGCGTGGAGGAGGGTCCTGCCCGTCCAGTCGGGTGCACGGTTGCCTGCCGCCCGGCCGCCGCTCTGCGCCCACAGCCCTTCACGGCCCCCGGCTGCATGTCTTACCGTGAGGGGAGCACGGCCCCGACACTGCCCCCCACTGACGACTGCTCCACCCCAATTTCGTAACTCGCCTGCCCTTCAGCAGGGTCCCGCTGCTGCTTTGTGTCACCGTGGGAGGGCTCTGCTCCCGGCGCCGCTGGGGCCAAGGGCAGCCTCGGGCCTGGACGAGGGCGCCCCCCGCGGAGTCGAGCGTGTTCACACCAGGGGCGGGTCTCCAAGGGTGTGCGCCAATGCGGCTTCTGTAACCGGCTCTCCCCGGGTGGTGCTGTCCTTTTCGAGTCCTCGAGGACAATTTTATATGATGCTCACAGCTGATTTATGGAACACGTAACACTCCGTCCCAGACACCGCCCTCTGAGCTCCCCCCCGGGGTCCCTCACCGAACCCTCGAGCCGCCCCCTGAGGTGGTCCTGCTGCCATCATCCCTGACTTTCAGGTGAGGAGATCGCGGCTCCGAGAGGTGACTCGCCCCAGGTCCGCAGCTGGTAAGCGGAAACCCAACTACAGGCCCCAGTCCCAGAACCCAGGCGGGGCTTCTGTCTGGGTCTAGTTCAGGTCCTGCACTCTGCTCCGGCGCTGCCACCGTCCCGCGTGGGCTGAGAGCTGGGGGGCGGAGGTCGGAGCGCAGCAGAGTCATGAGCGCACCCGGCGGGGCCACAGGGAGCGCCGAACACCGCACAGTCTCTCGAAAGTACTCGGGGAAGGGACCACCAGGCACCAAACGGCCGATGGCAACTCTTAGGTTAAATACGGTCAACTGAACTCTCGCCTCACCAAGCCGAGCGTCAGACAGAATTCGAAAGTCAACATCCACCTGTATGCTGCCTACAAGAGACATTTTGAATGGACAGGAATAGCTTCAATGTAATAGGTGGAAAATGACAGTAAGTGCACAGGAAGCTAGTTCGACCCGATGAGTATCAAACAGACCTCACAAGAAACACTGTAACGGCAGAGAAAGAGGGTTTCACCGTCAGCACCTGCAACATTCTCATTCTTCGTGTACGTTCTGATACGCGCCATCCTCCCCCCTGGTGTTTTCTCAGTGCTGGAACCCCAAGGAGCCCTCGCATGGGCGTTGCTATCGCCCCTTCCTGTGGGGGGTGACCAGCACGCCACAGCCACGAGTCCCGATTCCCCGCCGCCTTTGTCCTGGCGCTGCCGTGGTTTCAAGCCTGCTCAACCGACGCCAAGACAGTGTGTTGAAATTGTTTTGCTCAGAGCGTGGTCTTGGCGTGGTCCCTTCTGCACGGCCCCAGCTACGGGGCTGCTGTTCCGCTCGAGTCCAGGCGGCTCTCGGCCACGGCCGCAACTCCCACGTGGGGGTGGCGGGAGGTGAGCGCCGGGTCCCCCTGCGCTGCCGCCGTGACCGGAAGTCCTGCGGTGGCTTCCTTATCTTCAGGGTCAGCGGTTTGACTGGGACGGGCTCCGGGTGCCGCCCTCCTGGTGTTTTTGCTGCTTTGGACTCATCGGGCATCTTGGGTCTATAAACTCACACTTTCCAGAAAATTCCTGAAAAACAGAGTTGGTGTCCTTTCTCCTAGTTTTCTCCCTTCTCTCCTTCCTTTCCACCTGGACCCCTGTCACCCACACGTTAGACTGTGGACAGTTTCCCCTCGGGTCCCTGAGCATTTTCCCCTGGTATTTTCTTCTCTGTTCTCAGACTGAGTAATTCCTGTCGACCGTCTGCCTCCCAGTTCGCTGACTTCGCTGCGCCTCTGCCCCGGAGTGCCTCCCTCAGCCCCAGCACCCCCCCCCCCGCCGGATGTGTCTGCTTGGGGGACGTGCCCGCCACTCACTCACAACGACGACCCTCCCACGTCCTCGACCACACGCTTCTAGAGCGGCTTAAAGACCTTTTCCCGATCATTTCATTTTAACATGTGGGTCGCCATGGGGTCAGCGTCTATGGAATGATTTTCAAAAACATCATGGATAGATTTTGACACCTGTTTTCATGTCTAGTAATTTTCGCGTGGGTAGGGGCTGTGGCAAGTGCCCTGCGGGGATCCCAGGCGGTGTCACCTTTCTGTGCCGAGTGCCAGCGTCCGCTCCGTCGGGCAGTAGCGTCGCCAGCGATCCTTTCTGCCTGGGTAGACTGTTTAGTTAGGGTCTCTTCTAACCTTGAACACACCTCCGGCCCTCACCGCGAAGGTGCAGCCTCTGGGAGATCTCAGCTGGAGGCGTGGGGGGCGGTGCTTAGTGGGGTTGCTCTGCCGGGCGTGGCTGACACCGCAGTGTCGGGTGGCTGTGCACAACCCCAGGGTCACCACACCGCCTTCTGCCCCACGCAGGGCATGCCTGCTGGGCGTTCTGGAATCTCACTCCACGTAGCCGGGGGCTGCGGTGACCCCCCGACCGGGCTCACAGGGCCTGTCTCTGCGCAGTTCCCTCTTTGCTTCTGTTCGGCCGCACGTGGTCCGGCCACTTCAACAGGCTGGACCCCCGGCCTCCCCTGTTCGGTTTTAGTGTGACGGTGGCTCTGTCTGGGGCCCTCGCCCTTGTGCCAGGGCAGGAAGGCGGCCCCCCGGGGCAAAATGCCAGAGAAATAACGGGGTTCGCCCCTTGTGGGTGTCTCCTCTCAGAATCACAGTCCTGCGCCGCCTACTGTCCAGAGACCAAAAGCGGTGGCCGCGTGCATTTGCCGAGTTTTATCGTTGTTTTTGGTGGACGGCGAGTCCCCTGTCAGTTCCTCTGCCATGGCTGGGAGCTGAAGGTCTCCAAGATTTCGTTTATTCATTTTCAGAGAGAGGGGGAGGAGGGACAAAGAGAGGGAGAGAAACATCAACATGTGGCTGCCTCTTGCTTGCCCCCTACTGGGGGCCTGGCCCACAACCCAGGCATGTGCCCTGACTGGGAATCGAACCAGCGACCCTTTGATTCGCAGGTCAGCGCTCAATCCACTGAGCCATGCCAACCAGGGCTCTTTTAAAAAAAAAAAAATTATTAACACAGTATTTATTTGTCTTTCCCCTGTCAAACCCTGAGCAACCCCTCTCCCCAGGCTGACTGAGGGGGCAGGAAGAATAACCACAGGGACACCAGGTGCAGCAGAAAGAGCCATGGGATGTGCAGATGGCGCCTTAACCTGGCAGAGTGGGTGACAAAGGCCACTGTCAGGCGAAGAGCCGCTGGCCTCGGAGGGGGCAAAGCCCTGAAAGGCGTAGGAGAGGACAGCTGTCACGTCAGAGCAGGGTTCCTCTCTGCCAGCGGTGAGGCTCCCAAACCCAGGCCCAGTTCCAGCCCTGAGCCTGCCCCCCACGCTGCGGCAGCCCCGGCCCCAGTGCCCTTGGCTGCTGTGTTGAAGTCCTCCCGGATGGTGCTGGTTTGGAAGCTGTGGCTACAGACAGGTGAGGTCACGGGACATGGGGCTGCTATCTGCCCAGGTTGCTGCCTGTCAGTGTCTTCATTCGTTCCTGCACCAGGGCGCATGCACGGTGCCTGGTCCCACAGCCCAGAGGCGCCCTGACTGGGGCTGGCGGAGACACACCTGGTGCAGGTGACGCTTTCCAGGGCTGCGGGGCAGGGGCTCCCAGCGAGGGGACACAGCTGGAGAGTTCCGCCTTCACACCAGGTGGCCGCAGTATCTGCCCAAGGAACCCACGGCTCCTTTCTAATTCCTGACGTGGGCCTATGGTTTCAAGTTGGCAGAGAGCACTTTGTGTATAAAATCCCAGCTGATTATTATAAAAACATTCCAATTGTGGTTCCTTCACAGATCTGGAGTCTGAGGCTCAGTGAAGTTCTGTGAAGAGACACACACAGCTGGGTGGGGGGCGGGGGGGGGGGCGCCAGGATCTGAGCTGAGCTCCGGCTGCCCCCCGAGCTCCACCAGGGTCCCTCCCCTTGGGTCGCGGTTGGGAACAGCGCTGGGCCGACCAGGGCGGTGACGTTCTGGAGAAGGTGTCCAGGGAGGTGTGACAGCTGAGGAATGTCGGGCACGTCCCCCACGGAGGACAATTTCCCTGTGTTTACGAAGATGAACGCATGCGCCCACAGCTTCTCTCCCTGGCAGCAACCCATCAGGAATGTCTGTGTGTGTATGAGCGCGCCCCCAATGGTACGCAAACGAGTATACCTGGGCACGGCGTGTCCCAGTCCCTTCCTGCTGCTGTGACCGATGGCCACAGACTGGGTGGCTTTCGGAGCTTTCTCGACGTTGTGGTCCCTCAAGCGTGCGCCCTCGGGCACGGGGTGTTGACTTGGACATTTTTTTCCACACGCAGGCTGGATCTCAACAGAGGAAGTTTAAGGAGCATGAAAAAACACATCGACGTTGAAACTAAGTGGTTTCGTTAAAAGACCTTGGAATAGGTGTCTTTCTGGGCTTATCTCTCTTACAGAAGGCAACGATTTAATCTGAGTTGTAATCTTAATTAAAATTTTAGAACGTGTGTAAGGCGGCATTTTGGTCCTGCAGTTCACCTGGTCCTTCTGGCTCCGGACCCGGGGTGCCATCACCTGGCCTCCGCCGTGCAACAGGTGAGAGGCAGCTGTGCACGTCCCGGGCAGCGGTGGACGGAGCCTCGCCTCCGGGAATGCCGTCTGTCCCCTGCTGGGGGCACAGGGCAGCCCGCAGCAGCCGGCGGCCGCATCCCGACCTCAAACCCTGCATGAGCCCCGGCGTGCAGCGGGCTTGGTGGAATTAGGGACTGTTGGGCCAACCCCAGGCCGGCTCCTGGGTGCTGTGCGGCGGGCATGGGTTGCCTCGTACATCCCAACACCCACTGTGCCCGGTTCACCGGTCCAGGCTCACCCACCCGTCCTGGGAGCCCACGTGCTCCTGCGGCGCCTGCTCAGGGAGGGCATGTGACCCGGTCTGAGCCAATCAGTGCACGCCCTCTACCCGGCTTAGTGATTGGCTCAGGCGTATCACGTGACGCAGCTTCTGGGTCGAAGGCCTCAGCGCTGAGCTCTGGTTAGGACGGGAGCCGACTCAGCCTCTGGGGTTGGATTCTCTGTCGCCGGCAACCAGGGGGGTCCCCACGGCCGCACGGGCCGGTCCCTGACTCCCCTTCATCTCTGGGCCTGTTCTGTCCCACGGATGAAGGAGGATCCCAACGCCCACCCTCTCGCGCCCTGGAGAAAAATCCCAAGCTCCAGGGCTTGCGAAACGCCTTTGGCCCGAGGACAACGGGGAGGCAGATAACAATGCTGGCTGCGCCCCCGCTTCTCCCCGCTCCTCCTCGCAGCCGCCGCAAGTTCACACGTCTTCTGCTGGCAAGATGGGCAAATATTGCAGCTCAGCGGTCGGAGCGAGAAGCCCGCATCCCGAGCAGTTGGGTGGCGCGTCTCCTTAGCAGCTCCAGCTCCGCGTAATCCTCCCAAACTGCGCTCGGAGCGCGCGGGTGCGCGTGCGCCCGCGTGGGAGGGATTGGACTCCCTTCCCCTTTTGTTATGAGGGAGAACAGGGAGCAGATTGGAGAAGGTTGTAACACTTCCGCAGCCCGGGGCCCGTGCAGCTTTCAGCGCCGTCTGCCAGTTGGCGTCTGCATCCCAGGCCTCTTTGATTTATGTATTTACTGCGCGAAGCCGCCGAGTTTCAGAGAAAAGGAGAGGAGGCTCTCTCATCTCCGAGTAGGAGCAAGGTGTGATTTCTCCTTTCTTATGTGATGTCAGAAAATAAGAATCTGTTCAAGGCTTCTTGTCGCCCATTTAAAAATTAAGACGTGAGATGTCGTTTTCCCCAAATGATTATCCCAGCGTGTTGTAAGATGAGATCATTTAATCTGTGTTGTGCGGTTTACATTAGGAAATACAGAGAGCGGAATTAAAAAAAAAACCCAACCTTCTAAACAAACACCCAGCAAACAAATCCTCTAAATCTTATCAACAACCACAACTTTCCTTTCTAAATGAGTTGAAAATAAGATCTAAAGGCCAAGCCTTTGCAGGTGGGAATTAGAGGCTGAGGCCGGGTGTGGGGTGGGCAGTGGCCCTGCTGCTGGCAGGGCCTGGCAGGTCCCCGGGAGGGGTGACTGCGGGCTGAGGAACGGCAACAGCGGCAGGCACCCCAGTGTCCCTGCCACCGGCTGGGCGGTACTCACCTGCTTAAGTTGCTTCAAGAGCTCCCCGGGGGAGACCGGCCGCTCCCCAGCCCCCAGTCTCTGCAGACTCGCTTCCCACCCTGGGTACTGGGAACATAAAGCAGATTTTATTCCACCGACCTGAATGTCTCGGCTCAGCAAAGTGTCAGCATGCGGTGGGCGTGCGGGCGGCAGGAGCCACAGCAGGGCTGGGCCCGCCGTGGCATCGTCCCCAGCGCCTGGCACACAGGGAGGACTCGGTCCCCGTGGGCTGCAGCCCCACCATTCCATCTGTCTGGTTTTGAAATTCTGTGTGTCTGCCCCCACCCCACCTCCCTGCGGCCCACTTCCTCCGCCCAGCGCCCTCCGTATTCTGGGTTCTCGCTCCGTCCCCGGCTGCCCTGGGCAGCTGGCCCGCGTGCGCTGTGACTTCCCAGGGGCGGGATGAGGGTCCGGCCGCTGGTTCTAGCCCTGACTGACAGGGAGGGTCCCTCCGACTGACACCATGCCTCCGTTTCCCCTTCTTCCAAGGTGGGGACGGGATTTATCTCTCTCCCTCTTGCCGAGACTATGAAGTCGAAACGCAGCGATCGATGTGAAGGCCAGGAGGAGCCCTGCTTCGCCGTCATTACGACTTCCTTAGGGACTCAGTGACCCCGCACGTCTGTGAAAGATGGGGCCTGGGAACCGGAGATAAAGCTGCACCCGCCGCAACCTTGGCAGAAAAAGCCCTCATCCTGTTTCCTTTTTCACGAGAGAGGGCGGTGGGATCGGGTCATTTCATGGAAAATGCGCTAAGGATGGTACCCATACCTCATCATTTTAAAATTCCACCCTTCCCGAGCCTCTCCCCTCCGCCGTCCCTATCCATCTTCGCGGCCTCGCCTTCGTTGGGCGCCGCGTTTGCGCTGATGGATGGCAGGCAGCGCGGGATGCATTGGTGGTGCGGAGGCAGTTGCGAATGCAGAGCTCCCTGGCTTTGCATGTCATTACACCTAGCCAGCGCTCTGCCTCCCGAAAGCTGTCGATTTGTGCATTATTGCTATTCAGGCTGACAAATGACAGTAATTGTTCTTAAGTTGAAGAGCTGCTTTAATACGCTGTCTGGCCTGGGAATTTCCTGAGCACCAGGGTTAAGCTGGTGCTCCACTCGAGCTCGCAGAATGGCCCTTTTTTCATCTCCGACGACGGAGTTAATTGAATCACTCGCTATTCATGCGGTTTGTCGCCTTGGTTCTGGAGGTACCATGAACCAACGGTGGGGAGGGAGAGGCTTCCCGGGGCCCGGGGTAACCGTAGGCCCACTTCAAGGACACGACCCGCCTCTCTCCCAGGGGAGGGCAGGCCACGTCCACGGCCCAGCACGGTTCCCGGGCCCTTGGCTTGCGGCTCAGTGAGTGGGGTCACGCCTCCAGGGTCCCCCGAGTCCTGGAGGGCTGCCCGGTTCCGCTGCCAAGAGGGTGTTTTCCCTGAGGCGGTTGTTGCACGTTTCCTAAAACTGGGGCTCCGAGCGTGGGACCCTCACATTTTACTTTGATGTCATCTCTACCTTTTGGGTTGGGAGCTTCTGCTGCGGCTCGAGCGAAGTCCGAAGTGAGGGCCGTCCGGGTGGCATGGCGTCTACCCCAACCATTCAACCCCAAGGGCCCATCGGGACACTCGGACCAGAGGGCCCTTCCTCTGACCGGAGGCGGGGGGGAATTGCAGCAGGAAACCAGGCAAGAGGGCCTGCCCTCCTGCTCCTGGGGCAAAGAGGAGTGGGCCCAGGACCAGCCTGGAGGGCAGGGGCGGGGCCTGATGGGGGGGCCCGGCAGAGGCCCACAGCCCAGCACCATGGGCCTCGGTGGCAGTTGAGCCTTTATCCTGAGACCAATGGTGAGTGACAGGTGTCATCGGCGGAAGGGCCTGGTGAGCCTTGTCCCGACAATGCCGTTTTCTTGGTCACACGGAGACCGCAGCTCTGCGTTCATGTGGATAAGAAGTCAGAGGCTCACACTGCTTGTCGGCTCATCTGCAGACCCCGGGCTGTAGAATCCTCTGTACCTAAAAATCTTTTCCAGAAACTTCCACCGCACGTCCAGGGTATGCAGCACAGGCTGAGTTATGGGGGAGACAGAAATGCCTCAGCAAAAACAAACCAGCTGCACCCCCTGGGATGGGACCGCCAGCGGCCTCAGGGACTGTGGGCCTTTGAACCCGGGCCCGGCCCGGGTCTGGGGTTGCTCTCTGAGGCCGGATGTGCCCGGCCCACAGGGTCAGCTGCAGGGCTGGGCAGGGGTAGGGGTGGGGGACCCTCTGTGGTCGATGGGCTGGCACGGACGAGGCTGGGGTATACATGGCTGCTGACGGGGTCCTCGTGGGGCCAGCGTCTCACACTTGTTTCTGCGTTTAGGGGCCACGTCTTAGCGCACAGCTCAGCAGTTCTGGGGATGTCCGCTCCCGGGGATCACGGCCGCCCACCTGGGCCACCAGGCTGGCAGCAGCCAGGCCTGTGTCCGGATGAGGAGAGTGGGGAGTACAGAGGGCCCTCGGACACCGCCTGCCCTGACCCTCTTTGGTTCTGCTGGCAGGAGGCGCATACCACGGCATAGAGGTGCTTTGGGCCCTGGCACATCTGCGAAGGTGTGTTGGAAAGTGGGGTAAGGGGTCAGGGGTGCTGCTGAAGCTGCGTGAGACCACCCTCCCTGGAGCTGCAGCCCCAGCCCCTCCAGGGCTGCGCCCCCTGCCCCCCAGTAACACCAGCTGTGAGCTCACAACCTGCCTAATTGAGAAATCACTCCAGGGACACGACTGAAAACTCGGCACCTGAGTTGGAGTGAGCTCGGTGTGCGGGGGGTTTCGGAGGCACAGCAGAGTGACGATGTGGAGGCTGCTCTGAAGAACCGGGGGCCCCAGCGGTGATGGCCTGACCACCCCCCCCCCCCCCGTCAGGTGCCCCGTCTACACTGACCTGCCCCGCGATAGACAAGATCTGTGCGTGTCTCCGACCTGTCCTTTTCCTTGCTGGTCTGTCCTGTGAAATGTGGTCAGTCGTTGACTCAAGGAAGCTGCAAACCCCCTCCATGTCGACTGTGTGAGGCCCCGGGCCTGAGAGGATGCCACGTGGCTCCCCGCCTGCGTCACCGCCCTCAGGCGCTCAGCGCCGTGGGCTGGGGAGCATTTGGATATTCCCCTCGGCTCTTCCCTGTGTTTTCAAAAGTAGACCCAGCTCAGATGAAGTGCAGAGCAGCAGCCCCTGTGGGCACAGCGTTCGGAACGCATCTGACCGTCTACGGGGAGGAGGCCTCGGCCGCCAGGGGCCGTTGAGAGTTCCCGTCCACCCGCTGCGGCGGTGATGTGTCCTCATTGGGACTGAGTCCCCGACCCTGTGGTTCACAGACGCTGGACGCTTCCCCCGGACGGGTCCCGGCCGCACTCCCACCTCCGTGCGGTGCCTGCTCTGGACTGGCCCACGCTTGGTTCCGAGGGAGCAGGATGCCACGCGGTCCGTGGTTATTCATCTCCGGGTGTCCCGTCCCCCTCCCTGCGGTAGGCTGGGAGCGAGTGCCACCAGGGCGGAGGTAGCGTCCTGTTTATCTGCGTGTGTCCCAGGCACCCCACAGTGCCTGGCACAACGAGGGCACGTGGTTGCAAATGGGGTTCGGGATGCCCACCTCCTTCCTTCCTTCCTCCTGTTTGCTTTGCCGTCACCATGGGCTCCACATCCGCTCCTCGGCCAACCTGTCCGGAGCCTCTGTGCCCGGCATGATGCCGTCCACCTGGGTGTGTGGCGTGGGCTGCCCTCACCTCGGGCAGCGCCTGGCTGAGCTGCGTCTGCCTCAGCAGCCGCGACGGGCTGAGAACCCCAGATCCTGCCGATAAGGCAGTGGGGGCTGAAGGTGTGGGACCCCCGCCTCTCCCAAAGGAGACTGGAGGCGTCTGCATCTGGAACCACCTGGGCAGGCGGTTCACACCTGGAGTGACCGGCTGGGAGGAGGCCATGTGTGGTGCAGCTGCTGGACTTCTGTTTGGGTTGAGGGGTTGCAGGTGGGCACAGAGCGATGCCCCCAACCAGAGAGCCGAGTTCTGGCAGGATGGTGGATGACAGGATGGCGGAAGCAAATTCCAACAGCCAGAGACGGGTCCCCTCACTGTTCTCTGGGGACCGGTGCCGACCGCCACGCCCCCTCTGGACCTTGTCCTGGGAGGGTGGAAGGCCGCGGGAGTGGGACGTGGGGGCGTGGTGTTGGGGACGTGAGCATGTCCCGTTCTGGAGCTTTTGGGCTTTCAGCCCGTCCTCAGGGGACACTCAGGAGCCACCTCAGGGCGACGCTGTGGCTTTGCACTGCAGGCTCGCTCCCAGCGGGCGGGCTTGGCGGGGGGGCTCCGTCCAGTCCTTTCAACCCCGAGGGCACCGGCATCTGCAGGCACCGGCTGTGGCCTCAGCATGGTCTTCCCCCCGCACCGAGCCAGCCCCGGGATCCCCACCTTCCCCAAACCGCAGGGAAGCTCCCCACCCCCCTTTCCTCCCGTGGCTCCATCGCATGCTTCACCCTCCTGGAAACTCGAAGCAGAGAAGCCAGCACCCTGAGGAGGAAAACACTTTTTCCCTCCTCCCCCCGAAACCAGGCTGATGCAAACGTTCCCATGGCAACACTCGTCCTCCCGCTGCACCCACCGCAGAATGAGCCGCGGATACGGGAGGTTCCGGGACCCCAGCCCTCACACATGTGTGCAAACCGGTCCATGCTGCCCCAGGGCCACCAGGTGCCCTGCCGATCCCCTGTGTGCCGGGCGTTCGGGTGGGTGGTTTGTCTGCTGGGCCAACGGGGGCCTGACCTCATGTGCAGCTTCTGCAGGCCTTGTGGTGGTAGTGCCCTTCCTTCCTGCTGCCCCCAGACTGTCTGTGGGGCTCAGGCCGGCCCCCGGGGCTTGTCTGACTGTGAGCTGGCCGCCAGCTGCAGGGAGGAAGGACTGGGTGGGGTGGACTGGGCGTGCAGGATGCGTGGACGATTTGGGCTGCGTCTCTGCCCCTCTCCCCATGAGCTGGCGGAAAATGCAGATGATTGCTTGGGGTGAGGGGCAGACTGGGGGCCCCTGGAGGGCCTCGGGGCCGTCATTCAGAACGTGCAGCATTGGTTTAGAGAGTGATGGCCTCGCGCTGGCCGAGGCGACGGCTGTGTGTGGAGGGCTGTGTCCTGGTCACATCCTGTGGGCGCGTCTGTCACCCTTCCGGGTCCTGCCCTGGTCTCCCGCTGTGCAGCTGGGATGCAAGGCTGGGGTTCCGTAAGGCCGGGTGCTGGAGAGGGAGCCCCACCTGTCCAGCCTGGTCCCTCGCCACACACTCCTTCGAGTGCCTGGTGACCGTCAGCCTACTTTTGCTGGGCTTGGTCGTGCGTCCCGCACTGGGCAGGACCCAGGAGCCCCCCAGGGGGTCTTTTTCTGCACAGGCTGACCCTCAGGTGGTGAGGTTGCACCAGCGGATGGGAGGTGCTGAAGCAGGTGTGAGGGGCAGGGAGCCCTGGGCCTCCAGCACCCCGATCCACGGCGCGGACGCTGTGGGAGCCTGGGCACACCTGCTTGGCGGTCGGCAGCGCCTCTCCATCCTGCCTCTGGTCACCCTCAGGAGGCCTGCAGAGCCCCGCTGTGGACCCCAGGCTAGGACGCAGACGGCCACCAACCGCCAGAGGGCGCCAGCCTGCAGCCCTCGGCTGCCCGCAGGTGGGGCGCAGGTGTGAACTTGGGGTTTCAAACAGAGTCACCCGAAAACCAGAGGGTGCGGAGTCCAGCCCGTTTCTGGCTGTCCCTGCTGCGCTCATCGGAACCACTCTGCCCCCAGCCATGGCACCCTGAAGGGGTCACAGTCCACAGACCCCCGTGGGGGTAAAACCGGGTGAGCGTCCTTGGTTCCCGACCCTCTCTTGTGGCCCCGTGGGAGCGAGTGCTCCGTGTGTCCCCATGGGAAGCCGTGCTGAGCCCCAGGACCCCCATGTTGCCTGTCCTGGGCCCAGCCCCACCACCTTGCAGGGAGCTGGGGGTGCCAGGGTGGGCGGGCTCCAGTGAGGGCTGGCACAGGCCTCTTGGCAGGAATTCAAACCCCCCCCCCACGGCTGGCATCACTCTGTGTCCCCTCAGGACACCGAGAAGTGTCCAATCCGCTTCAGACGCGTGGGGACTCTCCGCTGGGTACCTCCTGCCGGCACCGTCACCAAGGGGACAAGCCACGGCTCAGCTCAGGAAGTCAGCTGGAGAGTGAGCCCTGAGGGTGGGAGGGCGCCGGGACGTCACCGTCACTGTGGGGAAGGGCCGGCACGGCAAACACCGGGAATGCTGGTTACTCCCTCACTTTTGGGTCCAGGGCCTCTCCACTCACTAGGGCTTCTGTAACAGAAAATCCCCAAACAGGCCACCTGAGCAACAGAAGTCTCTTTCCCACAGTCCCGGGGGTTGGGTGTGCCAGCCCCGGGTGTGGGCCGGCCTGGCGCTCCTGGCGCCTGTCTCTGGGGAGCAGAGGACGGCAGGTGCCCGTGACTGGGCGTGGGGCAGGGACTTGAGTCCTGCTGTGGCGTTGTCTTCTGTGAAGAGGGGCGGATGGGATCCACCTGGCTGTGAGGCGCTGAGTGATGGCTCTTTTGGGAGCCATGCTGGTCCTGGGGCAGGGCCAGGGGGGCACAGGCTCCAGGAGCCGGCTGTGCAGGTCCCCGGTCTCCCGGGAGGCCCCACAGGCAGGTCCCCTCCAGGGCTCAGCAGGCGGGGGGCTGGGGGTCCACAGTGTGGCGTGGGGTGGGAGACAGGCCTGCAGTGGTGGGCACGGCCAGAGCCAGCGGGGCTGAGGCGGGGTCTTGCCTGCCCCACGGGAGGTGACCCACCTGGCCCTCCACTCCTCCCAACGTCAGCAGATGGACCCTGGTCCTGGGCCGAAGGCCGAATGGCCTCCTGCGGCCAGGACCGCGCCCCTCCGCCCGCAGCGGTGGTAGCCCTGCCTGCTGTGTCAGCAAAGACCTGCAGGGGGCGCCGAGCTCACGGTCACCTGCTGGTCCCGGCCTCCGAGGCGCGGCTGTGCCCAGCGCTGGGCATGCCCGGGTGCGTGCTTTTGTCACATGAGTGCGCAGCAGGGGCTGTGGGGACACATGCCCGTGTGGGGTGTGATGGGGACCCGCCCTCAGTCACCCAAAGGAGCACGTACCCCTCCCCGTGGCTGCAGAAAGTCTCGCCTCCTCCCACGTCCGGGGCCCTTTGCTTCTGGGGCCCCGCCGCGGTCTGTCCGTCCGCCTGTGGCGCCCTCTGAGTCTGGGGGGGCCTGGGAGGCCCCGCTCTGCACAGGCTCCGCCAGGGGCCAGCGGGGCCACGGTTAGGGCGTGACTCGGCCCGCAGCACACGCTGACCGACCGTCATTCCTGGGTGCCAGTGACCCCGGCGGCTGCAGCAGGTGCCTGCGTCGGGCGGGGGGGCGGGGGGCGGGCTGCCTGTGCCGACCGACCGTCTGCAGCGGAGGTTCGAGACGCACGCCGCTCGGACACTCCCGGCGTCTGCGGGGCCCGCCCCGCTCCTTCCCGGGGTTGCGGTGAGGCAGCTCGCTGCCGTTTCCTGCGAGCATCAGGCATTTTTACGCGTTGGCTGCAGGGAGTGGCAAACACGCGATGCGAAGTGCGCGGTTTCGCTCCATAACCAGATTGTAAAATATGAACTGAATTAATCATAACTGCGAAGACCGATGGCACGTTTTCTCTTATTTTATCTTTAGTGCCTTGCAGATCAGGCTTTGAAACCGTCCCCGCCCGGCGCTGGGGACGCGGCCGAGGCTGGGTGGTGGATGGCGGAGGCAAAGGTCAGACCGGAGGCTGCGCGGATGTGTGCGCGGGATTTATTGTTTTAATTAAGCGCGTGGCAGTTCATCATAAACTGTTTACGGCGTTTCTGCACAGTGCAGCGTTTTGAAATCAGCTGTTTTAATGAAAACATAATGTCATATCTGTCAAAGTTCTAAATATTTTGAAAGTGAAATATGGAAACAAGAACTTTAATTCTAGGTTTACTGAGATTAGCTCATTGAATTGGTTTTAAATCCCCGAAGAGGGTCACACTGTGGGTACCCTGCGGTTTCACGGAGGTGACTGGGAAGAAGAATTCCAGGCGGCTCGCACGCTGGTTATTTAATAGTGAAAATACAAGTTGAAGGTTAATGTATCGAAAAACAAAACCATTACCGTCGGCGCTGGGCGTAGATTAGAGGCATGGTAATGGGTGTGCAGGGCCCGGCTGTTTGGGGAGGCCGGTTGCGGCCAGCGGGCCCGGGGGGGGGCCTCTCGGGGGGCGGGAGAGAAATGGAGGCGCCCTGTCCTGTCCGGTGGGGAAGCCGTGTCGGCCGCTAATTATCGGCAACGACCTCCAGAAAGGCGGGGCTCCGTGCGCTCGGCCGGCCGCGCGGCGTGCGGCCCGGTCATCCGCTCTGAGGCGTGGGCATCGGGGCAGGCGGGCCAGCCCTTCGCGGTGACATTTGTTAGGGAGTCGGATAAAATATTTGTCTAATCTGGAAATGGTGTTTTTAGCTATTCTCTCATTGGAAACAGGAATTAAGCTTGTTGTTAGATGCCGGGCCACAGCAGTCGATGGGACAGGGTGATGTATGTGGCATGCAGCGCCAGACTTGGTCAAGTTTCCTATATATCGTATTCCACATTATTTTATTAACTTTAATATCTGCACTTCCTATTACCAGACATGCCCCTCATTCAAAGCACAGAGGCACAGCTCTCTAATCAGAAGTGACAGGCCGTATACTTTCTCCCAGCCATTACTCGGTAGCCTGGAGCAAGGAACTCTGTTTCCTTGAAAATGTTTTGAATTGGGTTATTTTTATTGAAGTATTAAAGTAATTCTTCAGATTTTAGGCTATTATTTAAGCACTTTTGGGAGAAGACAATAACCTCCAGATTCCATAGGCTTTGTTACTGTAGCAATCCGAGCCACGAAGTGTGTCTTTTTAATGCTGGTTACGTGAGCGTCTCGGAACTCAATCTGACTGGCAGAGGCTGAGGGCCTTCCGGTAATTACAGAAAATTAGTGGGCTAAATTTGTTCAGGAAAGCACAAACGTGTAACACTGACACTGCTCCAAAATCCAGGCCCTGCTTGCTGGATTTTCAGCGACAAATCAGCATTTCTGTGTATTTTATCTTTGTGTTTTCGTTAATTTGGTTGAGATGGCCAATGGCGTGGCTGAGAAAGCCGAACTGGGACCGGGTCGGTGCAGGCTGAGAACGGACTGTGACTTTGGCTCGGTCTGCAGCCTGTGATGTTGGAGGCGGGGGTGGTGGCAGCGATGGTGGCAGCGGCGGCTGGACCCTGACCCGGGCGTGTGGGGCGGGGAGCCCATGGTCGCGGGGTTCTGCTTCTGGCTGCGGCTCAAGCCACGTGGAGGGGCTCACGGCTCCGTTCTGGGCGTGGCTGCATTTTGCCAGCAGTTGTCACGATGCGGAGACCGTTCACACGCACGGCCTGGACCAGTGTGTCCGCCACAGCTGTGTGGGGGGTGGGCACCCGGGGCTGAGCGTGTCACCGGCGTGGGCTCCCCAAAGCACTTGGTCTGCACCAAGCCTCCGGTGCTGCCAGGATGGCCAAGCAGAGAGGTGCCACGTGCTCAGGGCCAAGCTCTGGGCGCAGAGCTCAGGTGGGACTCAAGTTCAAAGCCAAGCCGCCTCCACTGAGCCTGGGGAGAAAGGCTCCACCTCACCCCTGTCCTTCTGCCTCAGGTGGCTTTCTTTGCAGCTGGTCATTTGATGTGACTCAGGGAGAGAGGGGACCAGGTGTCAAGGAGCCGTTGGGGCGAATGGGTTGCTAGGCACAAGGACAAAACCTCAAGGAAGCAGCAGTAGACTCTTGGGAGGAGAGGTTGGCCCGTGCTCCACCCGAACACCCTCTGGAACCCGCTTTCCGTTGTAGAGAGATGAGTAACACCCTCCACAGGCCGAGTGCAAACCCAAGACCCTGCAGGGCACCCAGTGCGAGGCCTCGGGGAGCAGCTGGAGTCGAGGAAAGACAGAGCCCTGGTCCCCGCGCCAGGTGTCCTTGCGGGGGCCCCGGATGTGCAGCCCAGCGCTCGGGACCCTCGGTGAGGACGTGTGCGCGTCCCATGGGGTCGCGCGCTCTCTGCGTCCGAGCTGTGAGAGCAGACGTGGCTGCGAAAGGCAGTGAACACAAAAGTAGTTTCCACGGCAACCAGCTAGACATCAAGCAGAACTGAGGGAACCAGCGTGTGGGGACCACCCTGGGAGCCACAGGCCTGGTCATGCCACCAGGCCGGCTCCCCTGGTCACGTGGGGAGCTGGCCCGGTGCTGTGGCTGTTCCGTGCACTCACCCACACACGTGTGCTCATGGTGCGTGTGCACAAGTGCCCGGTCCCAGGTCTTTGCAGCGACGTGTCGGGTGGGCCCCGGGCCCCTTTGTCAACGAGGACACGCATCTCTGGGACGTCTTAGCCTGGGGGTCCCGTCGTCAAGCAGAGCACAGTTTGCTTGGAGACCGAGGGAGAAACAGTCTTCAGACCGAGGGAAACAGACCGAGGGAAGTGCCCTCCTGCGGGCTGTGTCCCTTCTGCCGCGACCGCGCTCTGCGCCACGGTCTGTCGCAGAGTCGGGGGGCGGTGACGGCCCCAGCCCTTCCCTCCGTGCTCCCCGGTTCCCCAGCTCCTTGGTGGATGCAGAGGGTCTGCCTCGCTTCTGTCAAAGGGCCGCTCCAGGCGAAAGCTCAGGGGCACCTGTGTGTGGGGAGCATGACCTCTCTTGCACCTTCGGCCTGTAGAGCCCACGCCGAGATGTAGGAGCCGCAAGACGACACAGCTGGGTCGCTGAGTCACCTGCAGTGTAGACGGCTGCCCCAGGAGACTCCCAGGCTCCCAGCCCGAAGGAACGCTGCTCTGCGTGTTTGTTGCAGCCGCACAGCCTATCTGACCCTGCGTGTGTACCTGTGCATGCACACCTGTACCCGTACACCTGGGTGTATACACCTGTGCCTGCGCACCTGTGCTTATATACCTGTGCCCGCACCCTGTGTGTATATGCTTGTGCCCACACACCTGTGTTTATACACCTATGCTTGCACAACTGTGCCTGCACACCTGTGCTTATACACCTGTGCATATACACCTGTACCTGTACACCTGCGTGTATACAACTGTGCTTGCACACCTGTGCCTGCACACATGTGCTTATACACCTGTGCCTGCACCCTGTGTGTATATACTTGTGCCCACACACCTGTGCCTGCACACCTGTGTTTATACGCCTATGCTTGCACACCTGTGCTTGCACATACGTTCGTACACACCTCTGCTCACTCCTCTCTGTCCAGGCACTTTATTTTGGCAGCTCCTCCCTCCTCCCAGGGCCCACAGGTCGAGTGCCCCCTGGCCCCCCCACCTGTTTGACTCCCCACAGAGGCATTTGGGACCTTTGCATTAGGGACGCAGCTTACACTGAATTGCACTGTGTGCACAGGGTCACCAGCGGCTCCTCCTGCTGGAACTGGGTGACGAGGTGGGGCCTCAGCTGGAGGGCGCTGTGCGTGTACCCGAGCCGCCACCAACCCCTGCTTTGGTTGCACCAACTGCCCGGGGCAGGGGAGCCGTCTCCCGGCCTGTGTATCCTGGGGACGGGGTGGGGCTCCAGGCGGTGGGACGCGCCTCCTGTGGGCCAGCCTCTGTCCCTTGTAGTGATAAATACTCAGTCATCAGGAGAGGAGAGTGAAAAATGGATTTATCGCTGTTTCTAAAAGTCAGACCTGGAGATGAGCAAGCACAACAACAGCTGTGTAGGAACGTAAGGAGACACAGTATTTTACAATAACATTTACTGAAATACATTTATGTACTGGTAACTATGAAAAATCGCTCTCTTCCAATGATCGAGCAGTTGCTTCCTTACGCACAGTCGAGGCTCCGGGGCACCACATGCCCGCGGCGCCTGTGGTCTTTGTGAAACCGTCCTGGGAACCTTCTGGAACCCTCCACACAGCCAGGCGTGCCTGCCGTTGTCCTTTGTCCTCGGCCCCCAGCAACACGGGCGTCATCGCGGCGTTCGGGAAACCCCAGGGCCGGAGTCGGGCAGGAAGTTCACGTGCACTGAAGCCTGAGGAGCAGGTTCCCCGGCCTGCCCGTCTGGGGGCCAGCGATCTGCGAGCCCCCACGCTCCTGGGAGGGTGCCACGGTCCAGGTGGCCCTGGAACCACGGGGCCGCCGGTCTCCCGCTCTGGCCCTTTTTGGGGCCTTGTTGGGCAGGCTGCGTGATGACAAGGTCAGGGTTCTAATAAGGACTGACGTAGACCGACATGTACACATCGTCCTTGGAGATGGGTGGTATTCGCGTGTTCCGGAAGGTGGGTTGATGGGGAGGGTTTGGCCACCAGGTTTCTCAGGACCCTAAAGACCCCAGGGTGCTGGCTGCCAGAGGGACCCTCCACAGTGCTGTGTGTGGCCTGGAGTGAGGATGGCCACACAGTGTGGGGGCCGCAGGGCCGAGCAGTCCCGCGGGGTCCACACTCCAGGGAGGTGCAGCGTTTCCCAGAGTGGACCCATCTCGATGGCACCGGCTGCTCGCCTGGGTGTCCACCTGGGTGGCTGCGTCTTTGCGAGCTCGCCCCCCCCCACCACCGCGACTGCCAAAGGAAGCACAGTGTGCCTGGGGGTGGGACCGAGGAGCCGGAGCCCAGGTGCCTTTGGTGGAAAGAGGCCCTCACACCCTCTTCTGGGCTCGGAGACCCTCCCCTCACCCCATGTAAGTGACGGAACCTTCTGTCCTCAGAAGGGGACCCGGATGACACCAGCCTGCGATGCAAAGTTTCTCTCAGGAAGACGAGGGTGGAGTGTGTGACACGTGGAAACAAGACGTGGAATGTGAGGCCTGTGCCCTCTGCTGTGTGTTTGCCAAATCACAAACCCAAGCATGCACATGTATATGTGTGCCCATGTGCATGTGTGCCCGTGTGCGGGCACACCTGTGCATAGATGTGCATGTGTATGCATGCATGTGCACAGATGTGTCCACACACATGCACGCTCACGTGCACACACATGCCCGTGTGCGCACACATGCACACACGCTTGCATGCCTACGCATGTACACTCACTTGCATGCACGCACCCATGTGTGCGCACATGTGTGCATACACATATGTGCACATGCATGCACACGCGCACATATGTGCTCGTGTGTGGGGGGTATGTGCACTCACCTGGTGCCTAATTATAGCTGCCCGACTGGAGATCCATGGCGGAAACAGAACCACACACGGGTGGCTGTCCCGGCCCACATGGAGCCTCTGGTCTCGGTGACACCTTCACGTCACGCAGTGTTAAGGACCGCGTAATTACCACCTTAATAAATTTCTCCAGGACGGACAGGCAGCGTTTGCCTCCCTGCAGAAGGAAACCGTCCCGCAGTAGCATTCCGTGGGAAGCTACGGAGAGAGCGATGAGCAGGAAGATCTGGAAATATATTAAGATATATGTGCATACATTGGACATTAGCACCGTGCACTATGCATATTGGGAATACGCTTCAAAATATTTCAGACATTGTTGACCTTTGTTATATAGTCCTGGGTGCGGGGAAACCTATTTGCATAGACTTAGCAACACATTGTAAATAACTACACGGGGCCGTGTGTATTTTTCCTTAAGATGCAGTGTTATAAGCAAGACATTGAATTATGCCTATCAGACAAAGCAGCCAGATCTCCACGCCTTTTTTTTTTTTATGGCACATTCTATGGGGAAGACATCCTGCTTCTAAGCAGCACATGCATTAGCCGCCTGATTCACGCAGTGACATGTGGCAGATCCGAATGCGTTATGGATCTCTCAGGGATAAAAGCAGCACAGCAAAACCACCACCTTGGGATGTTCATTGAGTGAATATTTTACAGACACACTCCTTTTATATTTATATAATAATTTAGTGTTACGACAATTTTTTTAGCCGAGTTGGCAGTTTTTCTTTTTTATAATGGTATTATATTTGTGAGCCTATTAAGTGCATATGGGATAAACTACAGAAAAAAATATTTTTCATAATTCCTCAGGGTGCTTGTAGCAAAAAAGAAAAAAAAAAAAGCAAAACCATATTGGTTTAGAAAAATGTTAATAAAAGGTCAAGCAGAACTTTCTGGTGCTTAGCGTGACAGCCACGGACATATGGAGGCCTTGTCTGAATTGTTGATCAGGGGACAGGGGATTTGTGGGGCCTCCAGGAGGAAATGGGCACCTGAGGGCCCTTCTGAAAGGAAGACAGACCCCCTGGCAGGTGTGTGTGGGTCTTAACAAAAGACCAGACCAGTGTTCGGTTCCCCTGATCTCCCTTGTCCCCAAACAGGGACCCGGCCGGGCTCCCCTGGCCCAGGGACCTCGGTGCCGGCTGCTGCCGGGGGCTGTGCAGGGCGCCTCCCCAGCTGGGCTTCTTTCCGGGGACCTGGGGAATGAGGGGATAATCGAGGTGCTTCTCCCCTTCCCACCCTCTGAGGCAGACAAGCACAGTTGCCCCTCCAAACCAGAGGGGAAGGCAGGTGCGGGGTGGGCCGGGTGGCACCCATGAGTGGGGTGCCGCAGCCAGCAGAGCAGACGCCACGTGGGACCCGGTTCCCCCCACCCCCCGCCCCACCATTGCTCTTGCAGCCAGGACATCGAGTAAGAAAACAGTGAAATTGCACATTTCTTCATCTTCTTTTTTTTCCTTTCAAAGAACTTACAAACATGCTAGAGTGCGGTCACTGGTGGCTTGGCTTCAGCAGCTGTGTGACCGCAGAGTGTTTCCGGCGAACGTGTCCCCACGGTTCTGCGGCCTCAGGTAGGCATGTTCTCCGGGAGGAAGTGACAGAGGGCAGGGGCTGGGACGGCCCAGCCTGGTCTGCACACGGAGCCCCAGCGCTCGCGTCCTCCCGTGGCCCTGGGCGCTGGTCTTTGTGCGGCAGGTGGGGGAAATCACGGGGTGCCCCGGAAATCAGCCCCATTTTCTCAGGACCCGCCCGACTGTCTCTGTGTGTCCGCTGAGTTCCATGAGTCACTTCACGGCCGGCAGCAAGGGGCCCTGGGCAGAATTTTGGTTAGTCTTATCACACAAGGGATGGTAATGACCCTGAAATTACTTAGCAGGAAAAGGGTGGCATTTTCCCCCACGTGACTTCAGAGGGCTGACGTTGGAACCCAGGATGCAGGAGGAAGTAAGTTCCGGAAATGCTCCAGAACCCTCCTCACCCCGAAGAGTCCTCCTTCCGTAACCCGGGACGCAGGAAGTCGTCGGGTCCGCGTGTTGGGGATGTGTGCCTTGTACGTGTGCCGATGGACACGAAGCATCCTGTGAGGGTGGGTGAGCGCTGTGTGCGTGATTCACATGGGCTTTCTCCGCTCAGCTCCCGGCCGACGCGCAGGGTGACTTAGGGGCTGGGGAGGGGTGGGCACGGCACGGTCGGCCCCCCAGCCTGCCTCTCTCTCTGCAGGAACATCCGACTCTATGAGTGCTGAGCTGCCCGCATCCTTGCTGACCAGGAGTCCTGGGAGCAACGCACCAGGGTCCCAGACCCCGACGTCCCCACGCCCACTCACTGCGTTGCCGTATGTGCGGGCCCCCGCCACCAGGTTCTCACAAGCCAGGCCACTCTTGTCCACTCAGCGTCTGCGGGGACATCCTGGCTGGTCTCCAGGCCTCTGACCTCGCCCACTGTCCCCCGTTCCCAACCCAGAGCTGGGGGCATGCTGGGGACACAACCCAGCATCGCTGAGGCCCCTCTTTGCCTGCCTGACCCCGGCCCCCACCAGGGTCTGCAGCTCAGCCTCCAGCACGGGCCTCGCCCGAGTGCGTGTTCCGAGTGCCCTCGACAGAAACGCACGGACCCCGGGTGTGCTGCCGCTGGGGATGTAAATCAGCACACTTCCGAAAAACCACCCGGAATCATCCTTCTCATCGACAGCTGATGGGAATCGCTCAGTCTAGAACATTAGCAAGCACCAATCAGCAAAGAATATTAAAAAGTACTGGTGGCCCGCCCCAGGGTCACCCCCACAGCCCTTCCAGGTGCAGAACAGGCCTGGTCCCAGTGTGGCACTTTGCTCTTTGTTACTTAGCGGCGTGTGACGATGGGGCCCGAGATGCCGCTAGGTGCGTTTCAGTCACAGTGCTGCTCAGGGTTTGCACGGAGAGTTTGCAGGTGGCAGAGGCACATGTACAATTTTCTACTCTCCTATTGGACGCTTGGTTTGTTTCTGGAGTGGGAGCCTTACAGCTAAATCTCTATTCACATCCTTGACAGGTTTGTAAGGACTTTGGTAACGTTGCCAAGTCACCCTGCCTAAAGGTGACCCCATTCACCCCGTCACCGGTGGAGCCAAAGCAGCCATTTCTCCGGTCTCCGGTGACACTCCGGGCCACCGCGGCTTTTATCTGCGCCACGCAGGGCACAGCGGCCTCCCGATTCTGTTCTGGTTTGGCGTCTCCGATCACTAACAAGGTCGAGCGTCTTTTACATGGGGGTTTGTCCTTTGTACTTATTCTTTTGTGAACTGTTCTTCAGGTCCTCGGTTGCACCTTTCTCCTCATCTGCTGCTATTTGTTACTTATTGGGAAGAAAGTTTTACACACTAGGGCATTAACCTCTCTGTTCCATACGTCGAAAATATCTTCCCTTCGTTTCGGTGTACCTCTCAATTTCAAAACCGCCTTTCCGCATATGGATGTTTTAAATTTGTACAATGCAAATCTAGCTATGTTTTCTCCTCTTCTCCGTTTCTGCATTTGGAATCGGACTTCCAAAGAGCTTTCCTATTACATTACATTATGTAAATGGTACTTTTATAGCTTCACTTAAAAATTTAAATCTTTGATTCCTGTTCGAGTGCAGGGGGATGAGGCAGGGCACTGGTTTGGTTTGTTTTCCGAGCGGGCGGCAGGTCGCACCTGGACCTTTCTCGATTGCCCTCCCTTCCCCACTGACCGGAGAGCCCTTGCGGCACCGTGCGGTGTGTGTGAGGGGTCTCTGCCCACACCCTCGGCTCCACGATCCGCTGTTTTAATTATTGTAGGTTCCTGCAACATACATTGGATGGAGCAATGCCCTCCATGACTCTCTCTCTCTCTCTCTTTTTCTTTTTCCTTGAAAAAAATGTTCCTGAAGTATTTTTAACTTCTTTATACTTTCAAATGAACTCTGAAATCAAAGTGACAAAATACCAAACCACTTCGGTGGAATTTTGATCGGACGCCCTCCAGGTTGAAAGCTGAGTTGGGCGGATGCATGGTGGCCCCAGCCCGGGCCTCACGGGCGGACACCGCTCCCCCTGAGGCCCTCTGTGTACGGACCACATGTTATTCCAGGACAGAATCACGCCACGAAGAGCCTTAAAAATGTTAGTTCCCCTTGGCGTGGGAGCTCACCTTTCGTGATCTCAACTCTGAGCCAAGTCCAGGCCTAGAGACACCAGTCGCAGCCTTGTCTGCAACGACTGCGCATTGGAAACACTTTAAATGAGCAATTGCTAGGGGATGGCTAACTTTTGAAGCTAAGCTTCCACCGATATTTATGAACACGACTGCAGTTTAAATGTTACGTAGAAATCGGGTTTGACCATTAGCTGAACGCGCATTTGTATTTTGTACGTACAGCTTCTGCGCGCCCACAGACTCAGAGGGGAACACGTCCGCCCGTGTCCGTCAGGTCAGAGCGGCCGCAGGCCAAGGCGGTGGGTTCCCGCCCTCGACCTCGCCCGCAGGTGGGGTCGCGGGGCGCCGCCGGCGGTGCAGTCCCGCGCGCGGCCGCCAGGTGGCAGTGCGCGCCCGCAGACGCGCGCGGCCCTGACCTCTGTCCGCCGCGCAGCCGCTCGTTCATCACGGATCCCGGGCGGTGAGAACACAGTCCCGGAGCTCTGCTTCCACGTACAATATCTGGTGGCCCGGGAGGGAAATGAAAACGATTGCTCACGGGGAAATTTACCGGCTTCGTCTGGCCGCGGGGTCCCCGCAGGTGCCCGCGCGCCCGGGCGCGGTGCTGGCGTTCCCGGGACGCGCGTCTCCACCGGCGCGGCGCGGGCGCGGGGCGCGGGGTTTCGTGCCCCTGCCCCCGACGGCAGACTCTCCCAGGCCTCCTTTCCGTCCCCTGGAGTTTGAACGCAGCCTCGGGCCCCCTGTGGGGCTGTCACAACCCGCCTGGGGGTCAGGTGTCCACCCTTCCCTCGCCAGGACCCTGCCTCAGCCAGGGGTCCCCCCAGTTCCCGGCGGGGCCTCTCCGAGGTCGTGTCGTGGGGTGCGGTGGGGTGGGCGCGTCCTTCCTCCTGCGCCTCTCGCATCCCGCGACCTGGTGTCTCCCCGCCAGGGCTGGGTGGGAGCAGGGCGCAGGGGCCCCTGCTTGCGTGGGGACGAGGGCAGGGCCCACCCCTGTCCAGCGGGGAACCTGGATGAGAATAACTCAGTGAGCCCACGGTTTCTGGCTCACAGAACCCGCTCCGGGCCATCCGGAACCGGAACCGGGACTGGGTCTGCCTGAAGCCCAGCCCCGGGGTGCGGGGGCGCCCCTCCAGGCTGCAGACCCCTCCACTCTCAACCCTGGCAGAGGCGGGGCTGGGGTCTCAGCCCGGGGCGCGGTGTGCACCACTGCGGCGCCAGGCTGGCTCCCCCGGCACGTGGTACCAGAGGGTAGAGGAGACCGCACAGCTGTGACCCACCCACGGGGGCACAGTGCTGGGGGAATTTGGGGCACAGACCCACCCCTCTCTCCTTGTGGGTCAGCGTGCCTGCGGGGGGTGGTTTGTGTTGTGATGGACCTGGGACTCTGTTCTATCTCCTCTTTTCCTTCCTTCCTTCCTTCCTTCCTTCCTTCCTTCCTTCCTTCCTTCCTTCCTTCCTTCCTTCTGGCTCCTACCCCCTTTCCTTCTTGGCTGGGGGAGGTGTTTTCAAAGTGACTGCACGCTTGGGAATCCCAGGAAGATGAAGCCTGCAGGGTCCCCCTGTGGCAGCACCGTGCCACCCGGCCTGGGGCCAGCCAGCTCTGTGCCTGCAGAGCTGTGACAGGGTGTGGCTGATGCAGGGACAAGTGCCAAGCGCACGAGTCAGCCTTTGGTGCCCACGGGGTCGCACCAGGGCCTTGTGGGGTCTTGGCTAAGACCCTCCTCTGAGCCGACCCCAGAAACACTGGGGCCTGAGCTTCCCTGGGGCTGCTCGTGGTCACCGGAGGGTGGCGTCCATTCAGCCGGGGCCGCTTTCCTCCGAGTGAGGCTTCCCGGTTGGAACCACAGGCAGGCTGGCAGGAGGCTCCTGCTCTATCGGGAGGGATGGCTCCAGGCCCCGTGTTGTCACGGTGAGGCCGGTCCTGCCTCTGGCAAACGGCGGCGGGCTCTGCCCCGGGTCCCTCGCTCACAACACCCTCCCCCTCGGCTCATTACAACCCACTGCGTCTCCCCAGCAGGCTTACAATCTAATTACTCAAAACCGCACAGCTTTATTGCGTATTGCTAAAGTCCAAGACAAGCAAATACCCAGCTAATGAACAATTATTTATGACAAATTATTACCTTTACGCCTAAGATGAACAGTTTCTATTAAGTTCGGGGAAGGTGACAACCTCTCCCTGGAAAAACGGGCCGGCCGTCTTCCCCTGGAGTTCAGGGAGCCAGGCGTGCTTGGGGGCTCTGCGGGGCCCGCCCCGTGGGGGCCTCGATGAGGCGCCCTTCGGTCCCCTGCCTGCCGAGGGCAGCCGTGGGCCTCCCTGAGCTTGGGACTGGGCACCCCCCCCCCTTCCTTGGAGTGCGGAGGGATGACAGCAACGATGAACGTGACACATCGCACTAATTGCACTTGCATTTAAGTTCTCAAGCCTGTGCACTGTTTGCAGTGGGACGTGATATGCCGGGTGTGGAGAGACTCACCTCGGGTCTGGCCGTTCCGCCCCGACTCCGAGGCTCACCCGGGGACCCGAGGCCTCTCAGCTAATTACTATGCACAATATTCCCCAGCAGCCTCGCAATCAAATTATTCAAAATTGCATTTCTTTATTGCATATTGCTAAAACCCAAGACAAGCAAACATCAAGATAGTAAACAGTTATTTATTGCAAATTATTACCTAATATATAAGATTAACAGCTTGTAACTATTAAGATTAATACATGTGGTAAACTGTATTTATTATACTTATTTTGTAGCAAATATCTTTGTATAAAACATATGTTTATGTATTGCAATTAATGAGAAAAAGTGTAAGATTAACAATTTATGTTGGGTTTTGTTTTTAGATTTATGCACACTGTAAAACTTATTTATTGCACTTATTAAAAGTATTTAAGGATGGACTTTTAGATGCTGTATTTTTAATGTGCAAATATAAACTAAAGGGGTATTAAATTACAAAATGGAAAATTATAACTGAAGTCAAGGAATCTCACTATTTTCTGCTATAAATCTGCTTTAAAAAGATCATCACTGGAATTACCGAATCTTTAAATAGTGGCCTTCATATACGTAATGAGTTCCAATGAGTTATCCTTAAAAAGGGTTTTTTCATCGTTAAAACTCAACATCTTGCTCTCAAAGATAAATGTACCAGTAGTATAACCCGTTTTCGCTTTCTGACGAGACGCTGAGTTACCATAGGTGGGTGGGGCGTGGTTGGCAGGCCCCCTGAAGGAGGCGCAGGCGCTGGGCTGGCTGGAGGCAGGGCAGAGCCCGAAGGCCCCGGGCAGAGCCGATGCGGAGGCCCTGGAAGCCTGGGGCAGCGCACCCTCCTCCCCGGCTCCCTTGCTTCCTGGGTGGAGACCCGGCAGGTGCAGCCGCAGCCGTTTCTCCGCCACAGCGTGAGGAAGCGAGGCTCCCGAAGGTGCTGGTGCCGAGAATGAAGTGCAGGTGAGGTTGGAGGCGGCTTGGCCAGGAAGGGAGGGAGTTCAGCAGGGGGCAGAAGAAGCCGCTCGGGAAAACCTGCTCGCGTGGTGGGGCCCTCGTGTCCACATCGCAGGAACGGTCCACGGAAGCGAGAAACCCCGGGTGCCCTGTGCGGAGACCTGTCCTGCAGCCCGAGCATCGCTGCTGACCAGCATGGCGCCCCTGCCGGTGGCCCGTGGCCCACACCAGTTATTATTGATAATAAATAATTAATAAACAGTAATACAAGAACAAACTCCGTGTCGCGCACTCACAACTGTGAACCTACTTTTGCACACCCTGTATTCTCTCCACCAACTGGGCGCTGGCTCCTGAGTCTGAGTCTGAGTTCTGCCCCTCGCCCAGGGGACCCTGAAGGAACTGGGGACGGGGTTAAGGCACAGCTTTCAAGGGGATGGCAGAGGCCCCACCCGGGGTCCCAGTGCAGCTTCCTGGGGACCTTGGACCTCTGGGTCCAGAATGGCAGGGGTGCAGGCTCTCCCCATGCTGTTGGCAGTGGTCAGGGAGCTATGAGGGGTGGCCTGTGTGGGGCGGGAGTGGGGGGCCAGGCAAGGCAGGAGGGAGGTGCCAGTTCCCTGGTGGGAATTTGGAAAATCCGTCTGCTCACTCAGAGGAGAGTGTTCCTTTGCTCAGCAGCTCATATTTATTACTTGATTTCAGATCTTGGAAGCTCCTCTGTAAATAATTGTTTAATTTTGGGTAGGACACCTACAAAGTCTTTGAATTTCTTTCAAAGAAAAAAATTATGTGTAGAACACACAACTGTTATTTTGTGTGTGGAGGCAATCATGGGTGCTGTCTGGTGCTCCCGCCTGTGGGGCCCCCATCAGTGCACCCATGGGATGTGGGCCCTGCCTCTTCCAGAAGGCTGCCAGTGACCTGGAGGTCAGGGGGCAGAGAGCAGCTGGCGGGCTTCCATTTCACACAGAAATTTCTTTATTAACCTACCACTGCTTTATGTGAACTCACTCATTTCTTCATGATCAATGAATTAACTCATTTGTTCATTAATGAAGTCATTGGTCAACTAATTAAGCAAATAATTCCTTCTTTTGTCCACCATCCATCATCCATCTATCCACCATCCATCCACCATCCACCATCCATCCATCCATCCATCCACCATCCACCATCCACCCACCATCCATCCAATTCCTTCATTCACTGTTGGTTCGTTCAGTAGGTCAGTGTTGCTGACTGCCTCCTGGGAGCAAGGTCTCACTGCTGCCCCCGTCCACTGTTTGAGAATGAGGATCTGGGACGTTCTCTATAGGTCAGGGCCGCAGTGTTGCCCGGTCTTGGCTCCCGGAGACTCTGCCTCGGAGCCCCTCCCAAGGCCTCCTCTCTGGGTGGTCTGCATCTCAGGGGCTGCGCTGCCCCCGAACGGGGAGCCTGGCTCAGGGAGCGGCTGGGAATGGAAAGTTGGCTCTTCTGAGGAAGGCTCGGGGCTGTGCTCTTTTCCCTCGTCGCCCAAGAAATTAAACTCTCTCCCGTGACCCTAAGACTTGACCATGCTAGAGTAGTCACTCCCCCCTCCCCCACCCCGTGATAAAAGAGGCGAACGCTAACAGCAGGATGACCTTCCTTAACCCACCAAGTGGGGGTTTGCTGGCAGGGCTGATGGGTGGGGGGAGGGAGCCAGAACCTCCTCGGCTGCAGGTGAGAATCGTGGAGCAGTTTCCCTCAGGGCAGAGGATGCTTTCTGGGGCCCAGCTGGGCTTCTTGGGGACCTTATCTCGAGGAGGTTATTACAAATGATAACAGCCATTTTCTAGGGGCCTGTTCTCACCGCATCTTGTACAAAAGGAGGAAAGAGACGGAACGTGTATGGCCGACCACGGAGATCAGGTGAATAAGCAACTTCACATCCATCAGGTGGGCTCACGAAGCAGGTCAGCTTGCGTTGTGGGAACCGGGGCTGGAGTGCTCGCTAGAATCAGGTTTCTCCCACGGAGAAGGGGAGATCGGGAAAGAGGAGCGAGGTCCGGAGGAGGAGGGCACGCCCTGCCCCTTTCCCGCCCGGAGCGGTCCCGATGGCCGGTCCCGCCATGTCTGTGCTCCGCGGGTTCCCTCAAGCTCTGTCTGACCCCGTGTGGCCGGAGACTGTGCTCCGTGTGACTCACGTTCCTTCAGACTTGCTGGGATTTCTTTGACAGCCCAGGACGTGGTGCCTTGTGTCTCTGTTCCGTGGAGGCGATGGGTGTCTGTCAGTGCAGGCTGGTGGCTCCCTAACGTGTCACCCGTGCTGGCCGGCGGCGTTCGGTCCTCCCATGTCCTTGCTGCTTTGCTGTGTGGTTGCCAAGGCAGGGGCCGGAAGCACCACCAGATTCGGGAGTCGCTCCTGTTCCCTTTCAGTTCTGCCTGTTTTTGTCCCATGTTTTGTAGCCCTTTGGTCCGTGGTACACACATCACCCTTAATGTATATGCCTGCACTTGAGAACGGTATACGCATTCTTGGTGGATGGACTCTCTTCTTGTGACACATCACCCTTCTCTGTCCCTGGTAATTTTCTTTGCTTTTCTGCTATTATTCGTATTCGCATGATACAACCTTTCCACCTTTCAACCGGCCCTTATTTGCTGCAGTTGAAGTGAGTTTTTTCGTTCATAGCATGTGACTGAGTCATGCTTTTTCATCCATTTCTGTCATCTCTTTTAATTAGTCTGTTTAGGCCATTCACATGTAATACAATTTTTGGCCATGCTGGAGCTCGATTCCGCGGCTGCGTTTCGTCTGTTTGCTTGTTTCCCCTGGGGTTTGCGTCTGCTTCCTTCTTCTCGTCTCCCTGCGGGTTACTGGAGCATTTTTTAGAATCCCACTTTGATTTATCTGTATCGCTCGAGTATATCTTTTTGTGTAACATTTTTAGTGCTTCCTCTAGGTTTTACGTTCCTTATACATAACTTACCAGAGTCTTCTGGTATTGTCATCTCACCGGTTGGAATGACGTATGAGAGCATTACCTCTCCTTTAAGTGGCTTTATCTTCCCCACTTATAATATCATTGTTTAAAATATTTTCTTTGTATCCATTTAGACCCACATCAAACGGTGTTAACATTTTTGCTTCCACCATCCAACATAATTTGGAAAATGCAAGCGAAGGGGAGCGTATTGTATGTGTCCGCATTTTTGCTTATTGTCTCTGCCTTAGCTCCCTCCCGATGCTCCGAGGGTTTTCTGTGGCAGCTTCCCCTCCGGGTAGGGAACCGTTCCCTCTGCACTCCGACTCCATCGCGGTGGGAGGTCGCTGTGTGACTGCCACGTGCCAGGGGACGTCCAGGCTCCCGCGGCCTCTCCTGACGCTGTTGGGGGAGGGAGCCGGGTGGGCATGGAGACCTGCCTCCGGACCCCGGACCCCGGACCCCGACCCCTCCTGCAGTGCCCCAGGGGGGGCGCTGGGGTCCCTTCACACCTCGCTCGGGTGGAAGCAGAGACGCCGAGTGTGGCCTTTGCCGGTGGCTGTGGGGAGAAGCACGGTGTTTATTCCGTAGTGTCCACCTGGGGAAGCGGCTCTCGTCTGGAAGTTTCCTGTCTTTACCGGGCCGCTCCTCCCCTTGTCCCTTGCCGAGGGAGATCAGGCCACTCTTGGGGCTTTTTCATTTCGTGAGCCTGCACCGTGGTGGTTTCCAGATTTCTGACTTCCTCAGCTCCCCGTCTGGCCCGTGTGAAGCAAGAAGAAAACCAAGGGAAGCGGCCGCTACGACGTGTCTTGGCCCCTGAGGCTGCAAGGCGTTTTGCCCTGATCTTCCTACGTCCTCTGGGACCCGAGAGCGGCCGCCCTCCTCTGGCCGAGCTCCCTCTGGGTCTGTTCCGAGTCTCCCCCACGTGGCCTTCCGCTTTCATCCATGGGTGCATTCATTCTACCACTCATCAAAGTTGGCTGCACGCCCACGGTGCAGACGTGGCGGTCACAGGCCTTGTGAGGGCCCGCTGGTGGGGGGCAGAGAATGACCGCAGGTCTCGGAAAGCAGTGCCCTGGTGTGGGCACTCCGCGGGGCGGATCCTGGGTCTGCTGCCCTGGCCCGGGGTGAGTCAGGGCTCCCAGGTCACAGGCCTGAGGGAGACAGCCGGGGGTGTGGCTGCCGCAGGGCACCTTTACCCACCGTCAGGGCCTGTCCTGGGCAGGGGCCGCGGGGAGACGAGGGAGGCAGGAGCAGCCCCAGGCCAGGGTGGGGCAGGACACGGCTCTGCAGACAGACAGGGTGGTGCCAGGTCCCTGGGGTGTAGGGCGAGGCGCCTGTGGCGGGTGGCGAGGCCTCAGTGTCCCTATGGCAGAAGCAGGCCTGGTGGGGCAGCCGCCTGGGAGTGGCCGTCCCCCTGCCCCCTCTGGTGGCGCCGCTGCCAAGGTTCCCATCCCACCCCTTCCCTGCACGTGAACCTGGCCTTCCTCCTGCTGTGAGGCCGCAGCCCCAGCCTGGCCCAGCCCCTCCCCCACGGCGCTGCCGCGCTGCCCACAATGCCCGCCGGGCCCCGCATTGTCTCGGCAGACGTGCGCGCTCGGCGGGCTATTATTAGCCCGCGATGAAGTGAGGGGCCCTGGATGGGGGGCCGTGAGCCCCCACCTGACAGGGTGGCGGAGGCCGGGAGGAGATGATTCATTACGGCGCGGTGTGCTCTAATTTCACATAACGGAGTAAGTGGCAGCGGTATTTTGGGAGCCGCCACGCACAGAGAGCATTGTTCCCTCCCTGCCTCTCGCCCCGGCCGCAGGGGAAACTGGAGCAGGCTTTGTGCGGGAAGACCGGGCGCCGCAGGTGCCGTGACCCTGGAGGCTGGGGGCCTCACGGTTCAGTGGCTGGGTGGCCAGGAAAAGGGGTCTCGGGACCCCTGTCCAGTCGTGGCGCCGGCCTGCCGATCCCACCCTGTCCCCCAGTCCCATTCTCATGGCTTCTTCAGGACCTGCCCACTGTCCGGTTCAGGCCCAGTGTGGGGGAGCCCCCTCCTCCAGGAAGCCCACAGTGCTCTGCTTCTCTGCGTTTCCAGGTCTGTGTCTGCACGGACCTGCGAGCAGCCCCCTGCCCGCTGCCTGGCCCTGGCCGGACGCTTGGCCACCATATGCAAGCAGCTCCTTGGCCTGGACGGCAGCCCCACCTTGGTGTCGGCGCCCGGGGTGGGGGTTCCTGCAGGCGCTGAGCCCCCCAGCAGCACTGCCCAGGCGGCCCCCCACGCACCCAGCACCCTCTCAGAGGCGCCCACAGGTTCGTTTCCCCGTGCGTGACCTGTGCTCGCGGTCCTGAGACGAGGCAGTGGAAGGAAGCGTCACGCTCAAGGGCGGGCGATCTCACCGCGGCGGCTCAGCCCGCCCAACCCCGGCGTTCTCGCTGCACAAATCGGCTTCCCGTTTAAACACTCGCTCTCTCTGGGGGTGCGGAGCACGGGCACTCACAGGGAGGCGCTGGCGTGACTGGGAAGAGAATTTCTGTGTGCAGTTTAATTTGTTCAAACACCTCTTCTGAGTGGAGGGACGCGGGCCCTGGGTGGGGACCCACGCCCCTCGGCTGCATCCCGGGCGGCACACAGCGCCCTCTCGCCCATGTCCTGGGCGTTTCCCAGACCACGTCTCAGCGTCACTCCCAGCCCGGGGGGCGGGGGTGGGCAGGGCAGCTCCTGCCTCCCGGTGGATGGCAAAGCCCTGGGCTCTGGGGCCCACCTGTGGCCTTCACTGGGGAGGGGAGTTCTGGGGAGCATCACCATCAACCACAGACAGGTGCTGTCGCCGACTGGCTATGTGGGCAGGCGCCCCACGCAGGCACCTGGGTCCTCAGCTGGAAACTGGAGTCACACTCTGGGAGGGTCCCCACCTCCCGAAGGACAAAGTCTTTGGATCTGTTACGTCGTTTTCTTCAGGGAAGCTTCCTGATTTCCAGAGAGGTCGCCCCACGGAAAACTGGGCTGAGGTCACAGCTGTTTCATCGGAAGGTCAGGTGGGTTGGATTCTAGGAAGGGGGCCTTCGGTCCATGGTCAGGGGCTGAGTCACCAGAGCCATGAGTACCCCTGACAGGCCTGGGGGCCTCTCCTGTGTTTCCTGCTGACCTTGGGCTGTGGCCCACTGTCCCAGTGTGTGAGGTGGGCGAGGGCCGGCGGGGCCCCGGGCACAGGCGACACCTGCCGCCGTGCTGGCCCCTTTCCTTCCATAGCCTGGGGAAGGGCACCGCCGACGTTTGGTGGTTGAACACCCCTCTTTGGGGCGAGCACGGGGCACTTGGGGTATTTCCAGTGGCCCTGAAGTCCGCCCCCGCCCGTATTCAAGGTCACCCAGGCCCCCACCACGCCTCCCTCCGGGCCCCTCCCTGTCTGCGTGGCCAGCGGCCCGGTCACATCAGACCTTCCTGTGGGCTCGGAGGACGAGCCCGGGGCTTTGCGAAGGTGTTTCCCACCGGCCGGAAATGCCCTCGAAGTCCTGCTTTAAGAACCTTTTCTGAGGTCCACTTGGGGCGCTGCTCGGCTTCCTGCAAACCCACAGCACTGTGCTCACCGCACCCTGCGGCCCCCAGGGCCCCCAGGGCCCCCAGGGCCCCCAGGGGTGGGTGTTCCTGCACTGACTCACTCACTGATGCGTCCACTCGCTGATTCACTCACTCATTCACTCATTCCTTCATTCACTCATTCATTTATTCACCACTCATTCAGTCACTCATTCATTCATTTGCTCTGTCATTAATTCACTGAAGTACCCCTGGTGTTCCAGGGACGGGAGAGCCATGTCCACAAGGATGTGAGTCCCATGTGCCCCAGAGGTGGCGCCCATGAGGTGTTGGTGCACAGCGCTGGGGGGTGACACGTGGTCCTGTGAATTGATGTTGATCGAAGAATTTATATTTTATCTTTCAATTACAGTTTTTATTCAGGATTATTTGGCATTAGTTTCAGGTGTGCAGCACAGTAGTGGGACGTCATATAACTTACAGAGTGACTCCCCCCTCCCATAAGCCCAGCACCCACCTGGCGCCATATTCGACGATCAGGGCGTCACGGACCGCATTCCCTGGGCTGGGCCTTCCGTCCCCGCGGCCGCTCCGTGACTGCCAGCCTGCCCTTCTCTGTCCTCCCCCCTGTTCGCCCAGGCCGCCACCACAACAGGTCTTATTTCCAGGTCAAATTTTGTTTTGAAAAGTTCAAGAAAATCGAACATTTCAAGATAAAAAAAAAAAAATCCTGCAAAGCAAGGGTGGGGCATCACTGTCCCGGCCAGGGGGCCGTCTCCTGGGGCCGTGGGGCAAGGCGAGCGGGACCAGCTGAGGGCTCTGTCACTCGGGGCCTCAAAGGGGTGACAAGAGCCAAACCCTGAGGGACACGGGCAACGAGGAAGCTGCGCTCCCCCTCGCACCTGCCGGGCTGCCCAGGGTCCTTCCTGGGATCCAATTCCAACCTCCTTTGGCACCTCCCGCAGAGGCTCTCTGGGCTCGGAGTGACGCCCCTGTCCTCATCTCTCTGACACTCCCGTTCCCGGCCCCATCGTCCGCGGCCAACACCGTCCCGGCTGCGGCTGGGTGGCCCGGGCTCTGGCCGGGACCAGGCGCCCCCAGCTGCTCCTCTGGGCAGCAGTGACACTTGGCATCCAGCTCCAGCGAACGGGGGGGCACCGTCATCACCCCGGGACTTGCATGAAGCCTGCTTATCGCTCCCGTTCACGCCCAGCTCGGTGACGGCTGCTCCGGGGCCGCACACAGCCCAGGGCTGTGTCCATGTCCAGGCTGTTCCGATGGCTGTGTTGGGTTCGGGAGAAGATACTCCCCAGAAAGCAGTTTCGGAAAGAGGAAGACTTTTCTTGTCCCCAGAACCGACCTTCTGGGAAAGTTCGTTTGGAGAATGAAATGAGTAACAACAGGCAAGGACATTTTGGAGGAAAAAAGAGTGATGAAGAGCTCTCTTGTTCGATGTTAAAACTCATTTTATTGAAGTCAGAAAATGGACGGAGCAAGACGACAAAACCGGGCTCTGGAGGCAGACCGGCCGGAGCCCAGGCTCCCAGGGGCATGCGGCTGGAGGCGGGCGCTGAGGGCCTGGGGGCATCGCAGGGGGGGGGCTCATCACTTTGTCCACGTGGGCTTCCTGCAGAAACGCGGTCTCAGCACCCTCGGCCGGGGGCAGAGCCAAGGGGTGTGTGGCGGCCCCTTCCTTCTCCTGACTCCCACCGGTCTGCTGACGCCAGCCCCATTCCCAGAGGGGAGGGGTTCCTGGAGATGCCGGAGACGTTCGGTGGGCGCTGGGCTGCGGGTGGCACAGTGGTGACGGGGGTGGGGGTGGGGGGTGGCGGTGGGTCAGAGCCTCAGGTGAGACATGAGGCCAACGAACTCAGCGATCGGGCTCAATCACAGGCCACGTTTTAAAAAGTCAAAATTAATGCAAAAACTTGTGATGGATAAAATACCAACATGTTGAATAAAGAACAGATCGGAAGGGCCGGGGTCCAGCGAAGCCAAGGGGCCCGCGGGGTGCCGGGGCCCATCTTCGTTCCCCGAGCTTTGCAGGAATGTTCTTGGGTCTTAAGTTTGGGATGAGGCATAGACTCTCAGGGGTGGCAATGGGGCAGCGGCAGCCCAGTGCCGCGGGTGGGGAGGAGGCTGGGCCGTGTGGCGCCCTCAGAGCCGATGGCTGACAGCAGGCATTTGAAGTCGGGGGGCTGGAGGGTGGGCATGCCTGGGCACCCCAGACACAGAGCATGGTGGCGACAGGGGCCGTCGGGAGCTGCTGCCCCTGCAAGGGCACCGTCCTGAAGCCGAGCGCGGCCAAGGCGCTCTGGGTGGGTGGGTGGGCGGGTGGTGGGGGTGGGTAGTTTCATCTCTTATCCGCGTGTGCACATTCCAGGAACGAGTGTCTGTCACTTGTGCCAGGAGGAAACTCTCCGCACTTCCAAGATACTGTCATGTTGACGGGCAGGCGTGCCAAGGAGCCTGTCAGGAGGAGGAAGGCGCGTCCCGCGCGCTGGGAGCCGGCCTCGCTGGGGCTCCCGGGGACAGGGATGGCCACGTGTCTGGAGGCCCAGGGACCTCAGAGCTCAGGGCGCGGGTGCTGGGCTGGTCACCAAAGTACGCTTCAAGGGCCCCAGGTTGTCACAGGCAAAGGTACGTAACAAAAATTCCAACTTGCAGGTGGCTCGTTTCTGCCTCACATATATTTTGAATAAATGCTCGAGTGACTCAATGTGCCTGGCTCTGCCATGGAAGCATTTATTGAGTGCCCACTGGGCACAGGCACCGAGGAAGCAGGAGAGCCCCGGCCACTGCGGCCTCGAGCCTCCCGCCGCGGGGAGAAGGGGTGTGTTGGGTTGGTCGCCACGCAGGTCATTGCCGATCGGAGGCAGGGCAGGCACTTGGAAGAAAGAACACACGGTGGGGACCCTCCCTGCATGGGAGTCAAGCCCCGGGGGCAGCATCTGAGCAGGCCTGTGGGGTGTGGTGGATGGGCTCACACGGTGGGTGGGGTGGGGAGAAGTGCGCCAACCAACAGCCTCTCCTTGGGGCGGACGCAGGGGCTCCCCTCCTGCCCACCTGGCGCGTCTGCCTCCCACCTGTCCTTGGGGTCCAGGGGGCTGCCCACAGGGGTGGCCCCTGGGGGAGGGTGCGCCCTGGGCTGGGATGGGACCCTCCTGCCCACAGGTCCACCACAGGTGGAGCTGGAGCTGAGTGTCCGTGTGAAGGGGGACTGGGGGTCACCATGCTCTGGGCTTGGTCACCTCCTGTGTCCATCAAGGGTTGGGACTCAGAGCCCGGAGGGAGCCGCCCAACTGGGGTGCTGAAGGCCTACTGTGCGCCAGGTCTACTAATCTCAGCCCCGTGGTGGGGACTCAGCATCTGCATGGCTGGGTGGCTGTCAGGGACATCGGGGGGCAGAGGGACAAGGCGGAGAAGCAAAATCAGAGGAAGGCAGTGGCCACTCCACTGGGGAGAGGGGTGGGGGTGCTGAGAGCCCACCCCCCCAGAATGCTGACTTGGGGACTGAGCCTGGGCTCCGCGGTGCACTCTGTGGGCACCGCACACCCCCACTTTCTCGGTCTCGCGTTCCCCGTACCTGCTAGGCTGACGATGGGCAGGCCAGAGGCTGTGGCCTCGGGTGCTGCAGGGGCCGGCGGTCGGTGGGGCGCCCGGGGGGCACTGGGTGGGCAGGGAGGCTCCCTGACTGAGCCTCCTCGTCTGGGGGGACATTTTCACTTCTGTCCCGGCCGCCTGAGCCATGTGGCAATACCTGCTCAGCCTGGCCAGATCTTTCAAACTTCCAAAGAAGCTGGGAATTTGGACGTTCGTGGAAAGTCTGAACTTTTCAGGGGCAAGCATTCGAAATGAGAAGGGAGAGCAGCGGCGTCTGGGACGGAGGTCTGTGGGTCACATCAGCCCACCTTCTCCCCGCGTTTTCCCGGAGACGGGTGTTCTGCGAGGGTTTTCCCGTGCATGCATCTGGGGACTGGAAATCCTGACAACGAGGCGCAGATGCCCGGCAGGGCGCCACGGACACCCCACGTGAGGCCCCCCACGTCCCACAGGAAACCCGAGGTTGGTCTCGGGACCCCGCCCAGGCCTACTGCCCCTCTATGTCTCCATCACTCACCCCACCCCCTTCCTTCACCCAACGCATAACCTCCAGGGCCTTCGGGTGCCGGCCTGCTGCCAGCTCAGAGGCCCTGCAGACTTTTCTGAGATTCTTCCGGTAGCTGGATTCACAGGTCCAGGGAGCGAAGGGCCGGCATCATCTGCGTGTGCTCTTTGGGCTGCGACCCCAAGGTCGCCTGGAGGTCCTGCAGCCCCTCGAGGTGTGGCGGGTGGCTGCTGGCCTGACACGCTGCGGCAAGCTGGGTCCCGGGCCACGTGGCTGCACTGGGAGCCGTGTCCCCGGGCTGGGCCGGGTCTTTGCAGAGGCGCCAGGCGGGAGTGGGCGGGGGGGTGCCCCGGCACCTTGGAGGCACACCTGGCCGGGCGGGCCCCGCGCAGCGGCCACTGCCTGGGCTGCGATCATTCATCACCGCGGGCTCGCCAACGCACTTAAGAAAGAAGGGCTGATCTATTTTGTACACGTTCCTTAAAGGGATTCCATTTTAGCTCCAATTGTAATTTTTACCTTTTTCAGGGGAATTTATTGACACAGTGCCTAGCTCAGCCCGAGTTTTCGGCATCATCCCTTTGTCTGGCCGCACTCTCAGCAGACGCTTAATTTGTCACAGCCCTGGAGGTATCAGAACTAATGAGCTTTGTTTGAATAGACTTTTTCCAGTTCATCTAGCACACTTTGGGGTAATCACTCAGTTTCTGTCTGCTTCTGATCCGAGGCATTGTGGGAAATATAAGAAAATAATGGTTAAAAAAGCAGTATAAATTGGTAACAGCCACAATTTCTGCAAAGCCCCGAAGATGTTATTTTTTTAAATTCACCACTTATTGAAGTATTGAGACTGCTCTAAGTACGACATTACAACATAATATCAGAGGAGAATCTGATAAAATGCTATTTTTCAATTAGTCAGGAGTTTGTACTTTGCCTTCTTTAAGCAGTTCATAGCTAACAAATCTTTAAACAATCCAACCTCTTAAGGTTGGGAAGTGGACAGATAATAACCAGGAACACATAACAGAGTGTCAGCCTGAGGATTTAAGCATCTATTACGGGAATGCGAACGGAGGGTTTCATGGGTCGGACAATTGCACACTCATTTTTCCAAAACAGCTCCTCACAGCCCCGTGACACTGGCAGGCCTGGGGGACGAGGTCCCCAAGGGCACCCACTGGCCGGGCTGGCTGCTGCCCCTCACCCCACTTGGCAGCTGGGCTGTCCTGGGGCACCCAGGTTGAAAGCTGTGTCTGAGGTGGGCCTTGTTTTTAGGGACCCCTAGGTGTGTTCCCAGGGACCAGAGGCGGGGAGTCCAGGACGGCTGAGATCTGTGAACCGGAGGACCCCTGACCCCCAGGCCCCCCAGCCTGGAGTAGGAGACAGCTTTTCACACCAGTGAGGGTACAGAGAAGCCACCTCCACACAGGGCTGCCTCCTGTAGATTCTGAAAGAAAAAATCAGGGGGCACACGCCTATGGCGTCTCTTCCCACCAACGATGCTGGTGGCATTTCCCGGTGGGGCAGAGTGGAGGCAGGTGGGGCCGGGCTCAGGTGCACACACCCCACCAGGGGCTCAGGGAGGGTGGCAGGCGGCTCTGGGCTGGGGTGTGAAGGTTGGATGTGGAAGGTCAGCGTCTCAGGTGAGCTGGTCAGGTGAGCTGGGGTGTGGACAAGCCTCGGCGACTTCCAGCTCTCACCACCAGGGTCCCCGTGCATGCCATGACTCTGCACCTCCCTTCTGCCACTGAGGACACCGGGCTCGGAGCTCCTGGCCAACCGCTGCCCCTGGATCACAGGGGGCGACTAGTGGGGCCCAGCGTGGAGCCAGGGCTCCTCCCTTTCATCGCAGATGCCAGCCCCTCTGGCTGCCCCCCGCAGGCGAAACCCGGCCTCACCCCTGGCGGCTGCAGCCCCAGCGCAGACTCAGCCAGAAGAGGGGGTGCGGGGCGTCTCCCGCGCCCACGGGGGCCGCCCCTCTGTGGGTGCTGGGCCGCCCCACTGTCCGGCTTTCTCTGCCAGCTGCCGCGAGCGGTGAGTTGTGGTGGGTGGCGGGGTCTAGCCTGGCCTCGCTCCGTCTGGGGGCTTCAGCTGGGGCGCCCCGCTGCTCCTGGGGGAGGGCGCGGGTCCGACGTGGCTGCGCTTCGGCTTTGGTCACGTCTGCCTCCGGGCGAGCCTCCAGCGTTGCCGCCGCTGAGCGCACGCGGACTTGGGGAGTGAGCTCTGTAACACTAGTATTAATAATAATTTGCTTTTATTATTAACTGTATTGGGGTAACGTAGGTTAACACCGCTGCGTGAATTTCAGGGGTGGGGCTTTATCGCACCGCACCCGCGGGCGTCCACTTGTCGTCCGCTCCGCCTCCTCGACCCCCGCCCCCGCACCGCCCCCTGGTGGCCGGGGTGCTTGTTGTCTGCGGCTCCCAGTTTGCTCCTTTGCGGCCTTCTCTTCCGTGTGGCACCCGTGAACCACACCGTTCGACTCCCGTCCTTTTCCGTCGGGCTTCTTTCCCGCAACGCGATGCCCCGCAGATCCCTGCGCGTCGCTGCAAACGGCGAAGGTCCGCCTTTTCTTGCGCCGAGTCTGTGCCCTGGCGCATGCGTGCTGCCCCCTCCTCTCCGGCCCGGCAAACAGCGCTTGGGTGGCTTCCGTGGCTTGGCCGCTGCGGATGAAGTTGCAACGGACGCAGGGGTGCGCGTATCTCTACAAATAAGTGCTTTCCAAATTTTTTGTAGATACGCAGGAGTGGGATTGATGGACCATATGGTAACTCTATGCTTAACTGTTTGAGAAACCTCCATAGTTTCCCACAGTGGCTGCACCAGTTCACGCTCCCACCGGCAGCGAGAGAAGGTTCCTTTGCTCCACATCGTCCCTAACACTTGGTACTTGTCTTGCTGATGACGGCCCTTCTAACAGGTGCGGGGTGGTACCTCCCTGAGGTTTTGGTTTGCATTTTCCTAAGAGCTAGTGATGCTGAGCAAGTTTTCTCATAGCGGTCGGCCGTCGGTATGTCTTTCTTGGAAAAATGTCTCTGTTCAGGTCCTCTGCCCATTTTTAAATTGGATCGTTTTTCTCTTCCTTTGGGTTGTATGGGTTCTCAATAGATTTTGGATATCGGTCCCTTCTTGGAGGTATAGTTTGAAAATACCTTCTCCCATTCGGTCGTTGCCTTTTTGTTTAGTTGATGGTTTCTTTTGCTGTGCAGAAGCTTTCTAGTTTAATGGGGTCCCATTTGTTTATTTTGGGGGTCAAGGTCCCAAAACCCCTCTGAAACCAAAGTGTGTAAGTTTAGTGGCCATGTTTTGTTCTCTGGGTTTTATTGGCTCAGGTCTTACATTCAAGTCTTTAACCCACGTGGAGTTAATTTTTGTGTATGGTGTCGGGTAGCAGCCTGATTTAATTCTTTTACCTGTGTCTGTCCAGTTTTCCCTAAGCCATTTATTGAAGAGACTTTCCTATCTCCGGAGTATGATTCTGGCTCCACTGTTAAAAGTTAATTGTCCTGGTCTGTGCGGGTTTATCTCTGGGCCTTCAGTTCTGTTTCTATTGGTCTGTGGGTCTGTCTTCCCACTGATACCATATTGTTTTAATCACTGTAGCTTTGGAACATAGTTTGAAGTTAGGGATGGTGACAGCTTGTCTTGCAGTTTTTTTCCCTCGAGATTGCTTTGGCTTCTCAGGGCCTTTTGTGGCTCCATACAAATCTGAGGGTTTTGTTTCGTTCCAGATCTTTGGAAAAATGCCCTGAGGATTTCGGGAGGGGATTGCATTAAATCGATACATTGCTGCAGGAACATGGGCGTGTTAACAACGTCAGTTCCTCAGCCTGTGAACGCAGAATGTCTTGACATCTTCGCGTCTTCTTTCAACAATGTCCTGCAGATTTCAGCACACGGGTCCCTCACCTTCCTCGTGGAATTTATTTCCATGCATTTTCTTCTTTCTGTTGCAGTTGCCAGTGGGATTGTTTTCTTCATGTGCCTTTCCGATATTTGTTAACATGTTGAAATGCAACGGGTATCTGCGCGGTGATGTGGTGTCCTGCAGCTTCGCTGCGCTTGTTGGTCATTTCCAATAGTTTCTGGTGGAGTCTTTCGGGTTTTCTGTGTGTAGAGTCAGGTCGTCTGCAAGTAGGGACTATTTCGCTTCTTCCTTTCCAGTCTGGATGCCTTTTACGTCTTCTCGCCCCGACTGCTGTGGCGGGACCTCCGGTGCTGTGTTGAGTAACAGGACGAGAGTTGGCGTCCTGTCTCATTCCTGCCTTAGGGGCGAAGCTCTGTTCTCCACCACTGCGGGCGGCGACAGCTGAGGGCTTGTCATCTGTGGCCGTGGTCACGTTGAGGTACTTTCCGTCTATTCCCATTGTATTGAGTGTTGTCATCACAAATGCAGGTTGCATCTTGTCAGGTGTTTCTGCCTGTATTGATACGGTCATAGGATTTTTTCTGATTATTTTGTCGATGTGATGCATCACAATGATTGATTTGCCAGCAGTTTTCACTGCTGCCCCCCATGTGCCCTGGTTTGGGTCTCCAAACCAACCTTGTGAGAAGGATACAAACAAAATTACTTAGCTCACCTTAAACCCCGCTCCCCCCCCCAAAAAAAAAACAAAAAACAAAACCCAAAATGGATTCCTAAGGAGCAGAAAGTCCAAGGTCAGGTGCCGAGCAGGGGCTTCTGACTCTGGGGTGGTTTTTTTCCATTTTGCCTCATGATCCTGACTCACCCCCATTACTTGTCCACTGTGACCCCTGGATGGTTCTCTTTTCTAATGAAACTTATTTGGCTGTTACTTACCAATATGATGCATGGCTTTTGGCTGTAGACGTTCTTCGAGGAGACCAAGTGTGGGGCTGCGAGCATGTAACAGGTAGTTTTAAGTCGAAGTCCTGGTACTGGCATCACCATCGCCGTCGGGTGCACGGCCAAGGGCGGGGGCCGATGCCCGGTGGTCGCCATCTCCCTCTAAGTGCAACGGGGTCTCCCTTTCTCTGGAATTTTCGGAGACCACCACATGTACACCCTTTAAACAGCTATGCTCTGGAAAATTTCCTGTCATTTGAGATTGGTTTCAGCCCCGTTTCCTGAAAGGCTGGAGAACATTCCACAGGAGTTTACCCTCCTGCCCCGCGGATGACCTTGGAGTGTGTCTGATGGGCAGGTCCCCTCTGGCCACACCCACCGGTACAGTGAGTGATGCTCAGAGCAGCTTGGGAACCACAGCCAGACGGGGATGGCCCGCAGGCCTGAGCACAGTGGCTTTCCCTCCCTGGGGCTCCGGGACAGCTCCCTGGGAACACAGAGATGCTCAGGTGCCAGCCGCAGGGCTCCCCCACTGTGGGCAGCAGAGAGTGAGCCCTGGACGGCACTCTGGTCTCAGGCTGGTGACGAGTGGGCTGTGAAGCTTTCTGGAAGTCACAGCACCTTGCCGATGCTTCATTTCCTCATTGTAAGGACACACACCGATTCTGACAGCTACGCACGGTTTGCTGGGAAGGGTGAACCGGGCAGGGAGGTGTTTTCTCTCCCTGCCTGGGGGAGAATTCGGTTTTTCAGGTTAATCAGGAGTGTCCTGGCCCATCCAGGGTGGGTCTTTGGAGGCGGCACGATCAGCCGCGGGGTAGGCATTCTGTTAATTTCACATAGTGAATGCTTGCAGCTTAAATTTGATGCGGAGTGAAAAAATATTATAAATATTGTGCAAACTTCCTCAAACTTGTGATATTACAAAAAAAAATGACAACCAAAGTCGTTAAATTCCGAGCTCTCCGATTCGGATTCCTGAAGCCAACCCGTCAGGTTTCTCTTTGATATCGGAGCTGAGGGGCTCAGGGCGGCCGCTGGAGCCTCCTCCTGCCGGGCGCAGTGGTGGGGGGGAGGGCGGTGTGTGACTTGCACAACCCCGGGCTGTCTCCGCTGCAGCCCCTCGACAGCGGAGATGCTCATCCCCGTCACAGGCAGGGACCTGAAGCCACAGGCGGGGGCCCCGGGCTGCAGTTGGACATCGGTGGTGTTTTCCTGCCGTCCGCAGGGTGGCCCTTTAGTTGACTTTCAGGACGTGAATTGACATTTGAAAAAATGAAGGAATTCTCCGGAACAGCTCGGAATGTCTGGCCACAGAGCAGCTTCTCTTCACAGCGGGATCTGAGCGGATCCTGTGTGCCCTTTGCCGCAGTCCCCGCCACTCCCTCTTGGCCCCTGACACTGCTGATTCCCCTAAAGGAGCTGAAGGCGGTTTCCACCGCCCCCCCCCCCCCCCGAGTGGAAGTGGCAGTGGCCCTTTCTCACACCTGCCCTGTCACCTCCAGGGGCCCAGCCACCCGAGACCTTGGGGGTGAACAGACTTGCTGTGACTCAAGGACCGGAGGAACACGAGCTGCTGTCACTCAGTGTCCCCGCCCCCAACAGGAGAGGGCTGGGGGCTCTGCGGGGCCAGGTGTTGAGGGCGGGCTCTGTCAGGAGCTGTGTGTTGAAAGTCTAGCAGGTGGAAGACAGGCGGGGGCTCGCCAGGACCCAGGGCCAATTGCTGAGCATCGAAGAGTCAGTAGGTGAGGCTCAGTTTACAAGTCTCACACGGGCAGGTGGCTTTTCGCTGGGTGACTTCTCTGTTACCACGACGGTCCCGTGTGCCCGGCAAATGGGGAGGGTGCCCAGCCCGTGCGTGTGGGCGGTGTCTTGGAGTCGAGGGAGATCTGTCGGCCTTTTTGACCCTGGGTCAGTTTTGGTGACAGAACAAGACCTATTTTGAACACAGGTGCGTCCCCCCCCTTTTCCAAAAGGGGGATGACAGAGGCCCTGAGGAAGGAAGGCGGTGTGGCTGGGGGACTTTGTGGTACCTTTCTTCTCAGGACTAAGGCTCAGACCTCTGCAGGCCGCCCGGCCTCTGGTGGCCACAGGGGGCGGGGGCAACTCCCTGGCCCAGGTGCATTTTGGACACTGAATCCCACCCCCTCCCCAAGACAGGCCCTTGCAGCTCCCTGCGTGGAGGGAAGCAGAGTATTCGGAGCAGCCTATAGAACGGTCCCTTTAAACTGATTGTATAAAAATGCAAATCGAAGGCAAGCAATTCCAAACAGAGAGAAATTAGAGATCTGGATTTCTGCCACGCAAGCTCTCCGCAGCCGCCGTCAGGTCTCCGTGCAATTTATCTGGATTTCGTCAGCGGTGGCACGCTGGATTTTGATAAAGAGCCGCGGATCGGTCCCTCTCCGGCTCCCAGCACTCACGGCGCGCCCCATTCGAGCTGAAGCGCCGCCAGTGTCCGAGGCGGCGGCGGGCACTGGCTTCGCTGGGAGTTAATCATTCGCACTCCATGGCCTCGGGGGAGGGGGCAGGCCTGGGGGCGGGGGCAGATTTGGCTTTTTAATCGGCTCGTCTATTGTGCGGCTTGAGATAAATGACGCGGAGGGTCTGAAATCTGCATCCTTGCTTCCGATGCAAAACTGTAATTAATTTTGTGCAGTGTTTTAGAATTGATCGTGGTCACCTGAATTTCTAATTTTTCACTCGCTTCGAAAACCCTGGTCTTTCCATCCGCTCCCCTCAGAGGGACGTGCTGAGGGGCTGGGGATGCTCGCTGACGCTGGTTACACTAAATGGCTCTCCCATGCCTCTTTTTTCGATAAGGTGAATCGGAGGTCAAGGCCTGTGGCTCGTGTTTATCTCTTGGCTTGCATTTAGATGCATTTCCTGACTTATAGGAAATACCATCAAAACTTAGGGAATTAGAACAGAACAGTTGAGCGGCAGTTAGGGATGGTGGAAAGCCCCAAAAGCTTCGCTCACGATTCCTATTCAGTATAAGACAATTAAGCACAATTTAGGCAATAATTACCCTAATTAACTACAGTATAATGTTTGTATTCGAGACTATGGCAACATTGTATCACTTCACTGTTTAAATAATAACAAGGTTTCTTAATTTCTCTGTATTGATAGTTTTGTATGTGATTCTTTGTTTGGTGTATTTCACTGTAAAAATATTTGTCAGTGAGAAATTGAACAATACGGATGAATCTGATTATGCCATTGTCAAAAGCCCATGCATCACCGTTCCTTGTTTTTAATCACTACTGTAAACCTTGCAGCCTCGGGGCATAGTTTTAATTTGGGTGTCTTACTAATGAAAAGAAAAAAATAATTGTTTTGCCAGGATTTAATAATAAGCAATAAAATCAGCCAACCAGATTTTACCTCTGCATTCAATCTCTTTTTTATTATAAAACATTTTTGTCCTTTTTTTTTTTTAGATTACAGGCATAGATACTGAACATTTTACTAATAAATATTTCAGTTTGCTTATGGAGGCTAATGCTGTCATCTGAATATGGAATTATATTTCTTTCACGCTTCATTATCATTTCATGGTGGTAATGACAGTGAGGCGACGGAATATTTACAGGCTTTTCAGAAGACATTTATCCAATACGGTCCCTGAAGGGCACCTAGGCTTAAAGATACATTATCCTTTGAAGAGCTTGGCCCAGAATCCCAATTTCTGCATCAGCCAATCAGAACTCTTCCCCCTTCAACACCTCAGGCCCTGATTGGTCCACCCTCCCTCCGTCCCCCGGGAGACACAAGTCCTGGACGTTGAGGGAAATGGGGCTATGACCTCAGTGGCCACAGTCTGAGAAATGGGCACGTGGCTGGTGCCCCTCTGCTGCCTTGGGCCTTGACTTTGTTCTGGTTTTGTCTCAAGCACTTCCGTGATGTTTAAATGATTTTCCAGGTGGTTTCCAACTCTGGAGCGGTCTCATTAATCGATGCTGCAATTGGGGTTGTTGATGGTGAACCTGGTGCCTTCGGGGCCCTGCAGCAGAGCACACCTGCTCGAGGGACCCACAGGGATGGCTCCGCGGAGGGACGCAGGGACCGCCTGCCAGGGCAGGGGCTGCCTGTGTTTCTGCTGTGGTCTGCAGGGGCTGCCCACAGCCCGGGAGTGGACATCCGAGTTCTGGGGACCGCAGAGAACTGGCAGACAAGGACTCAGGCCCGGTCTTGTAGGATGTTCTGGTCTGCGAAGGAAATCTGAAAATCTGGATTTTCCCGTGAAATGTCCTGAATTTAGAATACTTGTAATTAATTTAAGCATTTCTAGTTCTGTCAAACTGAAACTAGACCAGGCTGGGCTGAGGACGGCAGGGCCGGGTCAGGGCCGCGGGAGCTGGAGGCCCAGAGGACACTGGTGTGTGTCTGCTGCCTTGCCGGGCATGCGGCCTCCCCGGTGTCCTTGTTGCAGCCGCTGAACTTGGCCAAAGCGGTTTGGAGAGGCGTGCACTGGCTGCTGGGAGGGGCTTCCCTCTCTCCGCAAGCCTTTTTCCTGGAGGCTGAAGGTTGCTGGAACTGTGCCAATGGCCCTCTCCTCTGGGCCATGTGCTTGCTAGCTTGGCTCAGGGGTCAGAGCCTGTGGGCCCAAGGACCCTTCCTGGAGGTTGTTGAGCTGTTTCCGAGAGTCGATGGAGGGAGGAGGGCTCAGGTGCAGCGCACGGCAGGCCTCCGGTGGCTGGTACCTGGCTGTGCTCTCGGCTGGGCTCGGCGTGGGCATCTTCTCCGCAGCCGCCAGCCCGGCTGATGCTGGGGAGTGGAGAGAGCTGGCAGGGGGCGCCCTGTTGGCTAAGGCACCCTGATGTGTCCGTGGGACCCGGTAGGACAGTGACGTGGAGCAGGTCTGGGGTGCCGTGACAGGGTCCCCGCCGCGGACACTGTCCTGAGTCTGGTCCTGGTGGCAGCCCGGCTCACGTGATTCGTAAGAAATCAGCGAGAACCGAGCTTTGCCCTGGGGGAAGGTGGACACGTTTTCTCCGGCTTGTCCTTCTTGGACCTGCCTGTGGTTAGGTTTCTACGGCGAATACACAGCAGGACGTGAGGCTGACCGGTCTGTGAGAGAAGGTGAGTCCGTCTGGCCTCAGAGTATTTGAGAAAGGAGGTGTGCGGGCTGTCCCGCCCCTCCCCCAAGGGCCTCCTGTGGTCCTGGTCTGGGGCGGGTGCCGGGCAGCAGGGACAGATGGTTGAAGAGCCTCGCCAGGCAGGGGTGGGCGCGGAGGTCCTGTTTTCTGGGGGCAGGAAGGCGGTGATCAGGGAGAGTCCCGGGTCTCTCAGGTCCTTCCTTGGTGTCCAGCCTGAGACCCCCAGCTCCAGCTTTAGGGTCTCAGGTGCAGCTCCCCGGAATCCAGGTGTGGGCTTCTCACCTATGCACACGGTGAAGAAGGCCCAGGTTTTTCCCCCTGAGATTTGGGCTGCGGGCCAGGAGGAGGCAGGGTGGGGGGTGGAGGGGCCCCAGTGGCCTGCTCCTGGTGTCTCCCCGCTGGTCACACCCTGGTTCTGGCCCCGGCGAGTCCGCAGGGAGCGGGCTAAGTGAGACGGCCGGATGAGACGTATAGAATGTCCTGTTAAATTTGAATTGTAGACAGCGAATCTTTTTTTTTTTTAGCATAAATATGCCTCAGATGTGCATGGGACATACTAATATTAAAAATCACTTCCAGTATGTTATTTTAGTATTTAGCATATAGTTCATTTTTTAAAGCATTAAGTATGTCTCATGCATATTTGGGACATATTTATACTAAAAATGTATCTGTCATTTACCTGAAATTCAAACGTCACCAGGCTTCCTGAGTTTTTTTGCCTGCGGAGCCTGGAGATGCTCCCCGAGGCTGCCAGAGCGAGTCCGCCACTGCCTGAATAGGGACGGAGGCCTGGCCTGCGGCGGGGAACTCAGAAGCAGCAGGAAGGTGATGCCGAGACCCGAGTGCCTGGAGGAGAGAAGGGAGCTGCGTGGCCTGGGGTGTGTGGAAAAGGAGAACCAGGAATTCCGTGTCCTTTCCGACTCCCAACATCACAAAAGTACGGGGGTTAAAAAGTGCTTCCGAAACACTTCCAACCGCTGACCGCTTGATTTCTAAACAGAGTCACTCCTTATTGTATATAAATCACAAAGGCAAGAGAGTTCACAGATGCAGGGCGGGACGAGAAAATGAAACATAAAAAAAGCAAAAAAAAAAAAAAAGGCAAAAACAAGATACAGCAGGCAAAACAAATCAAGAAAACACGGGGCCGATGTTGGTCTCAGACGAAGCAGAATAGAGGGTTAAAATCATCAGTGAGAGCAGAGACCCTGTTTTTATCAACGCAGCTACTGCCGGGAATTTGCTCCCACATTTGGTCAGAGAGTACCGGGCCGAGGGCAGGCGGTTCCGCGTGGGACCCAGCAAACGCGGGTGCTGCCCCCCAGGCTTCCGTCTGGCCGTGGAGCCCGTCCTGGGTCCTGACGTGCCCGGGGTGTGCAGGGCAGCGTGGCCCGCAGGCGCTGGGCGTGTGAGGACGGGAGAGATCCCGGCGTTACGGAGCCCTTCCAAGGTGTCTCTCTCGGTCCTCGGCAGGCCTGGTAGTCAAAGATTCTGAGGACTTAGATGAGTTCAAATAATACATTTGTTTCTTTACATTTTATTTATTTATAGAGGGAAGGAGAGAAGGAGAGAAACATCAATGTGTGGTTGCCTCTCGTGCGTCCCTTGCCAGGAACTGGCCTGCAACCCAGGCATGTGCCCTGACTGGGAATCGAACTGCGACCCTTTGGTTCACAGGCCTGGGCTCAATCCACTGAGCTACACCAGCCAGGGCTAAATTTGTTTCTTAAAGTGAGCAATTATATTGTAGCCCATGAAAGCTTCATGAAATCACAGTACATAGATACAATGAATATGTCCCAATAATTAAAACATACGTGGACAGGTACCGTATTTTACAAAATGAACGAAAAGGGCGCTTAAAAAAATCTCAGTCGGCAACTTAAAATCTTATTAAAACCTCTTGGAAAACTCTTAGATTAGAGAGAAAATCAAAGTTATTTTTGAGGATTAATTGGTCAAAGCTGTACTCAGAGGAAAATATATAACTTTAAATACCAACATGATTAACATGGAATAAAAATAAATGAATTAGGCATTCAACTCAATCAATTAGAAAGGCGACAACAAAATAGACCTAGGAAGATATTGATAAAGACACCACATAAGTCAGTGAATCGGAGCCGGAGAGTAGATTGCCGAATCTAAAAATGGGAAGTGAGCAGAGACACTGGTGAAGCTATTCAAATAGAACAGAGCGAGAAAACACATGTAACGATGTTACCTTAAAAAGAGGAACCGTTCGTGCATCCCAACAGTTAAAAAAAGGTAGACAATATAGTATATATTAATATAGAAAGTTTTTTGAAATGGGTGATTTTCTGGGACAATTTAAATTGCGCATTTTAATTCTAGAATAATTGAATAACAAAGGAAGACAGTGAGGGATGTTAAAACAGACAGCTGTAGAGGAAATCCACTTAAATATCCACTTAAATGTCCTCGGAGAGAGAGCCGGGCTGGCCCTGCTACTTCCAGCCGAGAAACCCCCCGTTTACCTGATGGAGCAGTGCGGGCTGTTACCAAACCCAACCGGAGCCGTGAACAGACCGTGAGACCTGAAGGTCAGCCCTCACCTGCAAACGGACGCAAAGTCGCAAAGAACAAGCACCACCCACATATCCGCCTGCGCTTCAGTGCGGGGTAATCGGCACATAGAACGGGCACACGTCGAATACCCAGATATTGCCGAGACTGGACGCAGGCCGGCGCTGTGATGCCGCCCTCGCCCCGATCCCGGCACTAGGACCTGCCCATCACCTCCCAGATGTCCTGCTGGCCGTGTGGGTCTGTGTTGGCGGTGAGCACGATTCACCGGGTTGCGCTTTTAGGGCCTTTTAAAGCGCCCCAGACGGTGTGCACGGCAGGCCCTGTGTCGTAGAGCCGGCCCCACCTTGAGCTCGCCCACCTTGCGAAACTGGAACCAAGTCCCCTGGGCCGCTGCCACCCGGCCTCTGGCCACCACCGCAGGGCCCACGATCCTGGGAGTCTGAGGATTTTAAAGACCTCTGGGAAGTGGGACCACAAAACACCTGCCCTGGGGCGACTGACGCCCCTCACTTAGCAGAGCGTCACGCAGGCTCATCCACGAGGCCGGGCCCCCTTCTTTGAAAAAGGCGGAGGAGGATCACTTCGGGGGTACGGGCCACATTTTCTCCATCCTTTCCTCGTTCCAGGTACACGCCGGTCGTTTCCCTATCTCCGCCGGCTCTCCTGCAGAATGCCGCACTGAACATGGGGTGTGGATACGTTTTTAAGATCTAGATTCGAATTCTTTCGGATGTACGCTCAGACAGGGGATCGCCAGGTCCCCCGGTGGTTCCAGTTTTAATGTTTTCGAGGAACCTCCATCCCGTTTTCCGAAGTGCCTGCTGCACTCTGCATTCCCACCCACGGTGCATAAGGGTTTGTTCTAATTTCTCCACAGCCTTGCCAATGTGTATGTTTTTTTTTTTTTTTTTTTTTTTTTTTTTTTTTTTTTTTTTTTTTTTTTTTTTTTTTTTTTTTTTGGTGATAGCAACCCTGACAGGTGTGAGGTAATATCTAATTGAGTACCTTTTCATGTACATACCTGTGGGCATTTATATGTCTTCTCTGAAGAAATGTCAATGAGAGTCCTGTGCACATTTTTTAGTTGTTTTCTTCTGTGGTGGGATATTTTAGTTGTTTTCTTCTGTGGTGGGATATTTTAGTTGTTTTCTTCTGTGGTGGGATATTTTAGTTGTTTTCTTCTGTGGTGGGATATTTTAGTTGTGTTCTTCTGTGGTGGGATACTTCCGTATATTTTGGGTGTTAACCTCTCACCCGGTGGGGGTTTGCACGTCCCTCCTGCTCCATAGGTTGCTTTCCCCTCTGCCCGCAGTTCCCTCCGCTGGGCAGAAGGGGTGGTTTCCTCGCACTCCGTCTGTCTCCTTCCGGTTTTGTTGCCTGTGCGCTGGGTTCCAGGTCCAGGAAATCACGGCCAAGACCGACGTCCAGAGCGTGTGCCCTGTTTTCTTGGATGAGTTTTGCGGTTTCAGGTCTTACCTTTAGGTCTTTAATCCATTTTGATTTGATTTTTGTGTGTGGTATAAGAAAGGGGTCTATTTTCACTCTTTTGCAGGGTATCCAGTTACTACCCACACGGAAATGGAAAACTTGGAGGAATTCTTGTTGTAGCAATGAAACAACATCTGCAATAATTACACGATGACCGTTGTAGTCAAAGCAATAAAAAGAACTGGCAAGCAGACATTTGAATGGTCGAACCACAATTATTGCTCTTTCATGGTCCTGTGAGAAAAACCGGGAACATCAGCCGAAATGCACCACAGGCAGGAGTCCAGCAAGCCGCCCGATCATAAAACAGATACACACACATCAATAGATGTCCTATATAGTAAACCAATAATATCGCAGAGGAAAGGAAGGAACATACTCTATTTATATAGATCACACAAAATGTAGCATATCTAGACGAAAACTTAAGAAGTGAGCCAGACACATATGAAATAAATAAAAATTTCCTGAGGCTAATGTAAAAATAATTAAGTACACAGAACTCTCTCCAAATTGATTTATAAATAATTCTATTCCGGGAAATAGTTTAAATTGGATTTTTTTTTGAATCTTACGAAATAAATCTAAAGTTAACCACGGACAACTTAATGTGCTAGAGAAGCCAGTGACGTATCTGTTTGATGACAAATTAACTTATAATGGTGCAATGGACGAAAGTGTGGTATTTGCTCCAAACAATACATTAAATCCGTGGAGAGAGACAGCGAGTTCAGAAATTAGCCTAACAGCATTAAAATTTCATGCGACGTAGGTGCCTCTCTGAGCCCAAGACCGTGCATTAAAGATCACATAGAGAAACTCGTATTGTTAAAAGATCGGAGATGTAACAATTGTTGTGCCTGGTGCTCTTAAAAATGTCGCTTTGGGAAATATAAAACAGAAACAAATAACAGAACCAAAGATAAACTGACAAGTCTGCAATTGCAGCAGGAAAATCCCACACTTCTTAAAGAAATGACTATTTCAAGCAGGCAGAAATAGGAGCACATAAAAATGATGCCATAATGAGCAATCTGGCACAAACAAACTTAGCCACGTTCGTTTTAGACAAACACCAGCCACTCACACAAATGGTGGCATTCCAGGCAACCAAGGGGAGCGCGGCGAATTCTGAGAAGGGAAGAAGCCTCATTCTCTGACCAAATGAGAGAACAACAACAAGGGGAAAGGAAATAAATCTCTGTACTCATAAATATAAAAACACTTATAAAAAGTCTTTTGCCAGTAAGGAAATAAAAAGTGGAAATTACTATTTAGAAATGAGCACCAGAGCATTGAATATTAAACCCTGTGAGGTGTGGCCAAAGCAGCAATCAGAGGAAAATTTATGGACTTAAAAACATACATTAGAAAACAAGGAAAATTGAAATCAAATGGACCAAGCATAATATTCGGGATACCAGAGGAAGAACGCAGACACAAAATCAAATCTGCACAAAGTCGAAGGAAGGAATGAAGATGAAAACTGACATCAATAAAATAAACAAGAGCAACAAAGCCGTTAGAACCGACCTATAAAATCTTCAGATTTGATTAAGAAAAAGGGAAGAGTGTAAACAAACAGTGTTGCAAATGAGCTAAGGGGGTGTGATCACAGGAAGGGAGGGGATTAAGTTTTATAAGATTCTTTATGCTAATATCTTGGAAAAAGTAGATGAACTGTGTAATTTAATAAAAAATAAATGACCAAAATTAGCTCACGAAGTTGTAGAAAATCCAAATATGCTGATTTCTATTGAAGAGATCACAAAGTTGGTCAAAGATACAGTCTTACAGAGATCACTAAGCCCGGATGAGTTATTGTTTAGATCTACCACATGTTCAGGAAATAATTAATTCTTATTTTATAAATTGGGAAGATACTGACCTAATTCTATAAGCCTAGTATATCTTTGGTATTACAATAAAAATGGAAGTCACTGTTTTTAAAAAATTGTTCATTTTATTTTTATCTTTATCTGAGAACATTTTTTTTCATTGCTTTTAGAGAGAGAAGGAAGGATTGATTGGCTGCTTCCCACACACATTGGATGATCGTAAATGCCTGGACCAGGAATTGAACCTGCAACCGAGGTATGTGGCCTGAACTCAGAACTTTTCAGCTACCAGATGTCACTCCAACCAACTGAGCCACACCAGCCAGGACTAAAAAGTCGTTCTTTTATAGTAAATCAGCATCGTCCCCAAATATTACTGTACATAAGAAACAGAAGAAAAAATCCCAACAGTAAGATAGAGACATCTGTCCTGGCTGGTGTGGCTCTGTGGATTGAGCACGGGCTGCGAACCAAAGGGTCGCTGGTTCGATTCCTGGTCTAAGCACATGCCTGGGTTGCGGGCCTGGTCCCCCGTGGGGGGCCATGTGAGAGGCAGCCACACACTGAAGTTTCTCTCCCTCTCTGTCTCCCTCCTTTCCCCGCCGTCTAAAAATAAATAAATAAAACCTTAAAAAAAATATAAAGACATCTACCGCAAATCCATAGCCGTGGCAGAATCATCAGATCCAAAGCATAAATAAAACAAGTGTCCCTAACAATATTTATCTTCGTGTTAGATGAGAATGCTTAATATTGTAAGGGTATATGTTCTCCCCAAGTTAACTTATAAATTAAATGTCCAACAACATTTTTACAGAAATTGTCAAGCTGATTGTAAACTTCTTTTGAAAGAGTAAATGCATAGGAAGGGTCAAGATAATGTAGGAGAAAACTAAGAGGTATATTAGTTAAAACAGAATGGTATTGATGCTAAAGACTTAACTAGAACAATGGGGTAAAAATCCAGAAACAGACCCTGTACGTGTGGGTACCGGCGTGTGAAATATTGGCATTTCACACTGGGGGCAGTGGGAGAATGGACAATTGGGTTGGCCACAAAGTTCGTCTGTTTTTTTTTTTTTTTTTTTTTTTCTGTACGATGGCTCTAGTAGTGCTTAGTTGTCTTTAAGTTCATTGCAAACAATTTTGTTAGGTTGTATTGCAACAGCTGTCATGTCAGTGTGCATTAGAAAAAACTTATCGAGATGGGTGAATTTTTGTGTAGCCCTTTTAATATTGAAGATGGGAGAAAATGAGCAACATTTTTGGCATATTATGCTTTGTTATTTCAAGAAAGGTAAGAGTACAAGTGAAATGCAAAACCAGATCTGTGCCATGTGTGGAGAAGGCGCTGTGACCGATCGAACGTGTCAGAAGTGGTTGTAAAGTTTCATGCTGGAGATCTCTCTCTGGACGATGCTCCATGGTCGGGTGGACCAGCTGAAGGTGGTAGCGATCAAATCGAGACATTAACTGAGAACAATCAACGTTCTACCACGTGGGAGATGGCCAACATACTCAGAATATCCAAAGCAATAACATTACTCGTGAACATGAAAAATGTGTCTTATTTTACAGAAAAAAAAAACATGTAGGCTTTTTGGCCAACACAATATTTAATCAATTATGTAAAAAGTTTGGAAAAAATAAATTATACTTTTAACATTACATTATTCACCAAAGTAAATTGCAGATGGATTAAAAAAGCTAACTGTTATACAAACATGAAACCTAGAAATATAGTAAAAAATAGAGTACATAGTCCACAAAGGACACCATAACTTTGTGTGGATACAATTAAAGGCTTCAGATGACAAAGGACACGAAGCATGAATGAAAAGGCCACTTGCTGGTGGACAATACTTGCAACATTTATAACAGACAAAAGATTAATATCCAAAGTAGGTGGAAAAGTTTACAAATAACTTACAAGGAAGAGACCATTAAATCAAAAGGAAAACAATTAAACTTGACGTATACGAACTGATATAAAAGGCAACAAAGGTATATTGACATTTCAAAAAAAGCAGGTTGCAGCATAATATGTATTATATGCTATCAAACCCTCAAACCCTCTTTTTAAAAGAAAATAATGCTGCGCATTGTGCACTGGTGTGCACGCCGGTGTTTTGTGATTAACCCTCTGCCGGACTCTGAAGCTGAGCTCCCTGGTTCAAATCTCTGTTCTGTTGCCTGGGTGTCTCTGGGTGGCGTCCTCAGCAGCCCTCTGCCGCCAACCCTGCCCCCTGGTGTTAGCATAAAGAATTTCTCTATTTCTGCATTCCCAGAGGCTAGTTTAGCTGGGCATCAAACTCTTAGTTGGCAGTTCTTTCCTTTCAGTCACTTCCTTCTGTCCTTCAGGGGTTTCGACGAGAAAGCTGATGCCCTTGAACCTAGTGTTTTTCGGTGGTGATGTGTTGTTTTTCTCTTGCTGCTTTTAAGATTTCCCATTGTCTTTAGCTTTCAGAAATGCCATTGTGATGTGTTTTAGCATGGATTTTTTTGGGGGAGGGGAGCATTTATCCTGTTTGAATTTTGCTTACCTTTTTGAATGTGTCGGTTTATGTCTTTTGTCAAATCTGAGAAGTTTGCAGCCATATTTCTTTGAATATTTTCCACCCCATTCTCCTTTTGCTCATGTCCACAGCTCCCCGAATCTCTGTTCATTTTTTAAACCTGCTTTCTGCTTGGTGTTTACATTGGTCTGTCTTCATGTTCACCGATTTCATCTTCTGTGAACCGCATCAGAAGTGAGCCTATCCAGCAGGTGTGTACTTCTACCGCAGACTTTTTCAGTCCTGTGATTTCCATTTAGCTCTTTTTGATGGGATGTCTCTTTACTGAGATTTCCCTAGTTTTTTATGTTTTAGGAGAATGGGCGTTTGCTTATTGAATTGCTTACGTGGCAGTTGCTTTACAATCCACATCTGTCACTTCCAGGGTCCGATACCTCTCAGCGCTGGCGTCTGGGGCTGTGTTTTCTCACTGACGTTGGGATGTCCTGGTGCTTGGAGGGTGGATGACCTTTGACTTGACCCTGGACGTCCTGGCTGTTATGTTAGGGGGCTCTGAGCCCTCCTTAAGTGATCATGGGAGCAGCAACTGTGTTCCGGTGATGGCATAAATTTCAGAGCCCATGTGGCGTCTTCCAGGTCTCCTGGGGTACCTTACATTCCGCGAGGCTCCCGGCACTGGGAGCACCATGGGTGCTGTTGGAATGGGAAGGAGCTGGGCCAGGCTGGGCCACACGGTCAGTCTTGTGGGAGAGGACCTGCCCCAGAGACAGAGAGCTCTGCCTAGGATGCGTGGCAGTTACCCCTGCCGGCGGGGGATGTGGGGCGTCTCCTGGGCACCTGGCTGTTGTGACAGATTCCCTTTCCCAGTGGCCCTTGGGCTTCGTGGGCGTGTCAGGCCCTGCGGGGAACGGGCCTCGTTCATGGGGCTGCAGGGCGTGGTGTGCTGCCCCTTGCTGGTGGTCCCATGGGTCTCTGGGTTGGGGACAGAAATCTCGTTGACTTTTAACCATTTTCTGCAGCTTGTATCATATATGCGGGCAAAGGGCTGGCCTGTGCACCCAGCGTGGCCTGGCCTCTGTGGAGGAGGGTCTAACAAACACGGCCCGGCCTGCAGGCCTGTGCCTGTCCACGGGCTGCTGGACACACTGGCCACAGGCGGGACACCACAGGGGTGACCCACGTGGTGTCTCCTAGTGCAGTTGGCCCGGGGCGCCCCCTGCCCCCGCCCTGCCCCCCGCCCGGCCTCAGGCTGGTGCTCTGGTTTTGCTGCCCTGGTTCTTTCCTGATGGAAGGTTTTCTGGCTCAGACCCCGCCTTCCGCTCACATTTCAGGGAAATCTCGCGCTTTTGGATCCACCGGGAGGGCCCCTGCCGTGCCCAGGGCGTCTTAGAGGAGACAGAGACACGTACATTTTATTCCCCAAGTCTTTTGAAAGTCGAGTTTAGCTCATCATCTTCCTCTCCTCTCTTTGTGGTCTCCTGTGTGTGTTTTCTAAAATAGAGGTGCATTACGTTCACAATCAGTGGGAACATTAATGTGATTGAAACTGTTTTTCATGGCCGTGAGTGGAACATCGGGCTGGGAGGGGCACGTGCCCCGAGGGTCGTCCCCGAAAGACCCCGGGAAGTGAAAACGCGCACCTTTTGGAGGAGGCCTTCCGGGCAGCGGGGGGAGGGTGTTCCAGGGGCCCCGCCGTGGAGCTCCGAGCTCTACCCTTTCCTCAAAGTGCCGGTTTGTGCAAAATGCTAACACGACACATTCCGGTGACGTATAGATCAGAGGAGAATCATCGCTTGATGGCATAAATTAAAGTAATTACATTCATTAGCATGATAAAAAATATGCAAACAAATGTTTATTAAATGCAGCCGTACATCAGCTCCGAAGGTTGTGGCGTTGTTTATGCGTCTGCGAGGGCAGCACTTTGTCACAAAGGGCCTGTCACCCTGGCGGGGGGGGGGGGGGGGGGGGGGGGGGCCGGCTCAGAACTTAGGGCTCCCGGGGCCCTGAGGGGTGGGTTTGCCCCAAGCCTCCCTGGCCTCCCCCCGTGGCCCAGGAAGGGAAGGGCAGGTCTCCTTGAGTTTAATGGACAGAGGGCTGCCCAGCTCACGGACACTTGTCACCTTGGTGGCCTGAGGATGCTCCCAGAGGGGCTGGAGGCCCTCCCTCTGTTCAGCGTCCAACACAGTACCTGTCACTACAGGGAACAAGCTTCTCCGTCTTTGCCTGCGGGTTCCCTCTGTGCAGCCCCCGGGGGTGGGAAACAGGCCCACTGACCTGGGCGGGTGTCCTCGGTCGGCTTCCTGCTCCAAGGAAGCCTCTCCTCCTGCCGGAAATCGTGGGAGCCGCACCCACAAGCCGCGTCCCCGAGGAGCCGCGCTCGTTGCCACGATGCTTGGGCACGTTGGGGCACCTGTTTCGGCCCCGAGGGCTGACGGACGTGTCCCGGGTGTGGTCATGCCTGCATGGGCCTTGCCTGCTGCTGTGTGTACAACCCACACTTGTTACTACTACACCCATCTTGGGGGTTTAGAAAGAGCTGGGCTGGGTACCTGATCTGCCCATCTGTCTGCGCCGTGTCCGACCTGTGTTGAGGGCGATGCCAGCGGAGAGGGAGGTGCCAGGACGGCGGAGGGGTGGGGAGGAGGGAGCAAGTGCAGGGGGCCTGGGCTTTCCGCCGTGACACCGTGCCTCCCTGCGCTGACGCCTCTGAGTCCGGGACAGCCACACCCCCGGGAGGCCGTGCTGAGCCCCTCATGCTGATGGGCTGGCTGTCGTTCAGCCTTAGCTGCTCTCTGTGGTCCCAGCTCGTCGCCGGCCCCTGTCCCTCAGTGCCAGCTGGCTCCAGAGTTGGCGCCCAGCACGGCTGCCTCGCCGGCTGACCGGGGCTCCACACCGGCCCTGCTGCCTTGAAGGAAGCAGGTGGAGGCGCCGGCCCGGGGCTCAGTGCCAGGGACACGTGGTCTGGAGTCCCCGAGGCTGCCACCTGGTGAGGTTCGGTGGCCACCGCGAGCCTCCTTCCTCCTCCTTTAAAATGGGGAGCCTGCGTAATTGATCTCTGTAGGTGGGGGAGGCTGGCAGGGAGAGGACAGATGCTAAGGAAACAAAGGAAGGTGGGCCCTTCTGCTCGGGAGCCAACAGTGATCAATTCTGTGGACTGACTGCCACGTCCATGTTTTGGGGACGGATATTTCGAGCCATTTCAATCAAAAGTGGTGCCACTCTAGGCTCTAAACAAAGGCCTAGATTTATTTTTTTCCTGGCAGCACAATCCTCAAAGATTACACTTGCGGCAACATTTTTAGCCACGTCAACATTCCGTAGCAAATACAAATATGGGCATTATTTCACGGAGATGGCACCGGGTAATATAATAAAATGGATTTATTTCATCTTAATTTATTTAAAATGTGCATAGACAGAACTGGGATAAAATCCATGAGATGAAATATCTCGTTTGCATGAATATATTGAAAAATTCAGCCACCTTCTAAGCCAAAAAAAGAGGCAACTTTTTTTTCATCCTCAGAATAATAAGAAGAATAGGTCCTCTTTTTAAAACAAGAAAATACAACCTTGGCAGAGAAGTGATTCATGCCCCTCAGGCCCCGTGAAGGTGTGAGGGATGGGCGAGGCGGCCGGGGCGGAGGAACGGGCAGAGACGAGGTTGGGGGTGGCAGGAAGGTGCAGCCCCAGCCGCTCCCACAGCTGACACCGCGGCGGGGGACACCGCCGACCCCAGGCCTCTGGGCCGACACCCTGCCTTGGGGCGGCTGCACCCCCTGGGCGCCCAGGGTGTCCAGGGCGCATGGTGGGTGCCGCCCTCGTCCCTGAGGCCAGAGGTCCGAGGGCCTCTGTCGGGGCCGCAGGGCAGCAGCCACGTGGCCCAGAAAGGGTCACCCACTGCGACCTGTATGTGATTCGGCTGCAGGGAAAGGCCGAGTCGGCGGGCGGCCGGGGCTCAAAGCCGGGATAGATGACCTCCGACCTCGAGTGAACGTCCTCACCTGCGCGGGCTCCAGCGGCCCCACCTGCACAGTGAACTTGACCGTGGAGGCTGCCACCACGGACGCGAGGTGGCTCCTGTTGACGTGGTCATGACCGGCACTTAGGGTGCGCCCGCCTCGTGATCGGCACCCAGCAATGTCCCTGATCAAGTTTTCACACCGAGAACGGAAGTGACCCTTCCAACACATAATATTTGACACTTTTAACCACTTTCAGTTTATTCCCTCGGCGTCTGTAGACTTCTCCAGGGAAGAAGGGGCAGAGGCTGGGGAGGGAGCTGGAGCGAGTGGCAGTGGGTGGGGTGCTGGGCTCCTGTCTGGGGACGGTGTCACCTGGGCAGTCCAGGGACAGTGGCCTGTGCCCTCTGGCAGCCTCTCGCCGGCTCAGGAACCTCGAACCTGGGTTTGACCCTTTTCCATCCATCGTAGCTGGTGTCCTGAACCTCTGGGGGTGGGGCAGGAGGCTGCCTTCTCCTAAGGTGCCTGAAGCACAGGCCTTGGGTCCCCCCGAAGACCCCTGCCCACCCCTCCCCTCCTCCGACTTTCATTTTCCACCGCAGGCTGCGAGCAAACCCAGAGCGACTTCTTCAGCGTTTGAAAGTCGAGTGGAGACTGTAGATTTGGGGCCATTTGGATCCACGTGCTCACCGACATGGCTGTGAAGCAGGAATGGGTGGGGGGTTCCCACGGATGCGTGTTGGGCTGGGAGTGGCCCAGGGATGGTTGCAGGGCGCAGATGGTGGGTCAGGAACCTCCAAAAACCGTCTTCCGAAGCTGCTACGCCATGTTGCGCTCCCCCAGCCGCGAGCGGGGCCGCCGGTCGCCCTGCGTGCGTCCTCGCCAGCACTTGGCATTGTCAGCGTCTGGGTTTCGGCCATTCTAACAGGTGTGCGGTGATGCCAAGTTGTCGCGTTAATTTCCGTTTCCCTGGTGACGTTCGGCGTCTTTTCAATCGCTTATTTGCCGTCTGCAGGTCCTCTGTGGTGAGGGGGTCTCCCGGGGTCTCCGGCCCCTGTTTAAATCGAGGGTTTTTGTTACTGTCCAGTTTCGAAGGTCCCGTGTGCCTTTTGGGTGGCAGCCCTCAATCGGCGTGTCTTTGCAAATATTCCCTCCCAGCCTGGGGCCTGTCCCCTTGCTGCCCTGACAGCATCCTTCCCAGAGCGGAAGGCTTCAATTTTAATGAGGCCCAGGTGCCAGTTCTTCCTTTCGCGACGCGCGCCTTTGCGGTTGCACCTGAAAAGTCACCGCCTTTCCGAGGTTGTCTAGGGCTTGCTCCTCAGAATGATCTTTTGGAAAGGAAAATTAGACCATTTCCCACCCCTGCTGCGTCTGGAGGAGGGTCAGGAGGCCGCAGCCCCCACCCCCACCTGCGGTGACACCCCCGCCCCTCCCCCCATCCCCCCAGCACGGGTGTTCCCCCCCTCGGAGGCGGAATGAGCTTTTCCTGCTGCGTCTCCGCGGGTCCCTGGGAGCCTCGCGTGCCTCCGGCCTTGGCTCGCGTGTCCAGCCGCCCATTGAGAGGGGCCTGCCCACCTCACAGGTGCTCTGCACTCGCTGGTTTTTAGCAGATTGTCTCTAAGACGAGTAAGTGTCCTTGGCCCACGCTCCCGGCCGTCTGGCTCGAGAGGCAGACGGGAGAAATAAGTGCAGAAGACGCGAGTAAGTTATGTGAGGGATGGACCCAGGGTCACTCCCACCGCCTCACGGGGCAGCGGGTGGCCCTGGGGAGGAGACGCTGGTGCTGAGAACTGTGTGCGGCAGCGGCTGGACCAGGCTGGGGGGGCGGCCTGGGGGTGGGGTCTCCCCAGGTGTCCAGGCCCTGGGCTGCATGCCCCGGCGGACCCCGAGCTGTGGGCTAGAAAGGGTGGCAGGGGCCTGGACGGCAAGGTGGTGGGGTGGCCTGAGCTCTGGGGTCCGTGCGTCCAGGTGGGCGCCATGCCTGCTCTCTGCGCTCAGCTGACTGGGATGCTCCGAGCGTGCAGGTGCTGAATAAACTCTGAGGACGCCGAGGGAGTGAGTCTGTGAGCTGCCTGTCCCCCGCCTTGTTCCCACCCTCCATGGCCGTCTGCTCGGCCTGTGTTCCTGCTGAGCTGGTTGGGAGCAGCCCTCTGTGCTCAGAGTCCCTGGTGCAGCCCCGCTCCCCCCGGGGGCTCCTGGCTCTACACAGAAACCTCCCCCACAGTTCTCACTGGGAGTCCTCAGAATCTTCCAGAAGCTCAGCCACCAGTTCCTATAGAAACCGCAACACTACTTCCAAGTCAGAGCTACAGAGCAGGGTGGGACTGTACCGGCTGCCGGCTGCTGGTGGCCGGGCTGGGGGAGCTGTCCCCTCCCGAGCAGCCTGCGTGTCCCCCATGGGTGGCCGGCTGTCTAGACAGATGCCTCCTGTCTCCATCGGACGCAGGTCTTGGTCGGGTACAGGGGCCTGGGAGGAGCGGGAATCCAAAACAGCCCCTCCTGGGCGGATCCCTGCCGGGGCGCCTGCTGCATGATGAGCTCTTCATGTTGGGGGATCTGTATTAACTGGGGCCAGCCCGGGTTTTCCACACGAAGTTAATTTGCTGGCTGCGCCGCTCGGACGTCATTCGGCTGCCGCAGCTGCTCATACCCGCCGGCCCCTTTTGGAAAAGAGGCTGTTTTTAAAAGCCGCTGTTCTCGTGATTATTCCATGGTGTTCGCCTCAGTGATCCCACTGGCTTCCTTGAGGGGCGGTGCACACCTTCCAGGGCGTCTCCGTGTGTGTGCGTGTGTGCGCACGTGCACCTGTGTGCCCGGCGGTCGCTGCCACGGGGGTGTAAGCCAGAACTCGGGGAAGCCTGCGGGTAGGCGTGTCAGGTGTGGAAAGACAGATGCTGCCGGGAACGACGTCAGTGTTTCAATGGAACGACAGCCTCGGTCCCCTGCCTGGACCTGCAGCCCGGCACAGGTAGCCAGGGGCTGACCCATGGCCTGAGCCCCGCTCTCCCCTGACCCCGCCTGTGACCCTGGGCCGCCCTTCCTCCATCTGCGCCTCCGCTGTCCCGCTTGCAAACGGGAGGAAGAGACCTGTCTCGCGACGTCGCGGGCAGAGCAGATGAGTCGGCGCGTACGCAGCGTTTGAACAGCGCCTGGCACGGGGGAGGCGCCCGGGAAGGTCAGCCCGTGTGGACAGGCCCTCTGCTTGTTGTCACGTGCCCTGGGACGGGCTCTTCGCAGATTTTGTGAGAAAGCCCCTTCCCACCCTGTCGTTCACCTGATCTTCATGGGCCGTCGTGGGTGTTCGTGTATGTCCTGCTTCTCACCCGACACCCCCTTACTTTGGACCTGGTGGCATCCACATGCATGCGTGTCCCCTGCTTCCCCATGGCCATGACCCCAGACCCTGGTGCTCCCCAGGGCCTCCTCCATGAAGGCCCCCTGGGTTTCCTCTCCGCTCCCACTTTGCTCCAGGGTCAGGTCGTCCGGGATGCCTGGGGCCAGCAGGGGCCTCTCCGGGTGCCTGGTTTATGTCTGGTAGGGCCTCCTCGTTGTGGTCACCAACTTGGGGGCAAGGCCCCTTTGAGAAGAAGCTTCTTTCCATCAGTTATTTGCAGTCCCCTTCTGACAAATTTATTCACTTTCTAAAATTCCTGCGTGGTGAAAGTTGCCCTTTTTGGTGCACAGCTGTGAGTTCAGACAGAAGTAAGTGGCCACACACTCGCCAGCACCAGCGAGATGCCGACCGTCAGCGGCCAGACCCTCTCGTGCGTCCTTTGTCCTCAGCCCAAACCTCTGCGGCCGCTGACCTTCCTGACCCTGTGCGGGGCGTAGGGGTGCCGGCCGAGTCACCCCGCCTCACGTGTGTCTGTTCCGTGTTCCTCTCCATAACCGGGCAGCGTGTCCTTGGGTGAATGTTTTACGCTTTGTCCATTTACTAGTTGAAGGACCTTTGGGTGGTTTCCTTTTTTTTTTTTTTGAAATTGTGAATAAATTCTCTATAAACATTTGGGTTCAGGATTTTATGGGGACATAAATTTTCATTTCTTTAGGTTTGCAATTTGTAAGAAGCTACCAAGCCAGCTCCCAGTGTGGCCGGACCAGTCGGACCCGGAGGAGTGAGAGGCCCGGTGGACACCGCATGGCGTGTTCTCACCGTTTGGTGCCTCTTTCTTTCTTTTTAGGTTTTATTTATTTATTTAGAGAGAGGGGAAGGGAGGGAGAGAAACGTCAATGCAAGAGAGAAACGGTGATCGGTTGCCTCTTGTACGAGCCCCAGCTGGGCACCTGGACGTGTGCTCTGACGGGGAATCGAACCAGCGACCTTTCGGTGTGCGGGACAACGCCCACCTTCCTCTGTTTGATCTGCGCTGGTGCAGGCGGTGTGCCGTGGCGGTGTGCCGTGGCGGCTCCCTCTGCTTTTAATTTGCTGTTCCCGACGGCTGACGATGCTGAGACCCTTTTCTAGGCGCGTATTTGCTACTTGTCGATCGTTTTTCGTTAAGCATCTGCTAGAACTTTGCCCACGTTTTATTGGGCTGTTTGCTTTCTTATTTATTGAGGGTTTTTAATGCAACCTGGAGCTGAGGCCTTCGCTGGACGCATGTGCTTGGCGTAACTTTCTCCCAGACGGCGGCTTGTCTCTTCTCTGAGACGGCGTCTTGGGCAGAGCAGATGTTCTCAATTTTGATGAAGTCCAATTTACCCTTTCTTCCTTCCAGGGGCTGTGTTTTTGGTGTCATTCCACCAGTTTTTAATTTTATTTTAATTCTCTTCAGACTGCGGGCAGCAGCCGGGTGTGGCTTCCAGGCGGTGGCTGGGGGGGGCGCTCTGCCCACTTCCGTCCCGTAAGCTCCCCCTGGGTGGTTTGGTCACTGGCTAGAACGTCACTTGGCGCGAACGCCGGCCTCCGGAGCCCGGGCGGCCAGTGTCCGCAGTGAAGAATCGCTGAGCTGCAGGGCGGGTCACCTGACTGACCGCAGAGACTCATGCTTTCTAAGGGGCCTTCCTTCCAGAACCTCCATTGCTTTTCATGGCTCTGATCTCCATGGGGCCACTGTTGCTTCTCCTCAGAGGTCAGGGGTCAACCCCACTGGGATGTCCTGCAGGCTTTGTGCCAAGGAGACATGGGGAAGCAGCCCAGTCCGGTCTTCTCTGGTTTCCACGTGGGCGGTGGGGCACGGACAGTGAGCAGCACCCAAGCAAGGTAATGCAAGACTGGAGGCCTGCATGGGGGAAGCTCACCCACAAAAAATGGCTGACGAGAGCCCTCCCCCAAGTGACGTGGGAGCTGGTGTAGCCCAGCCCTGGTAGGTCCGGAGGGCAAGTGCTCGGGGCAGGAATGTGGCCATCACGGGCTCGGAGCTGGACAGAGGCTGCTGGGTGCGGAGGGGCCGGGGCTGAGGTGAGCCTTGTGACTCGGACCCAGGCGCTGCCTCCCAGGCCCTCCACCCTCTGCACCCCACGGAGGTTTTCAGCAATAATTCAGCCATGAGACAAGTAACAGTAATGACCAGAAAAGAAATATGGACAGAAACATGAAAATATTCATTTTCCTCCACTGAACTTTGTGCGATACATAATCACGCCAGAAAAGAAGTTACAGCACGTAAAAGAAAATATGGAACGCGCTCGAACTATTAAATTACACGGAAGCACGGATTCCTACCGACGCACAGCCTGTCATTCTGAGCTCGGCCCTGCAAAGCTCTGTCCTGCGTCCATGTCCGTCTGTCTGTCTGTCTTTGCCTGTGGTGGGTTGAAGCACAAAGCCTGAGTACCTTAATTTCAAAGGGTTTCTTTCGCATGAAGCGGCAGATACACAGAGAGTTGCGAAAAGTCTGAGGATAATTTCAGCACAGAGGTAGAGAAATCCATTTCAAACGTCTCCTAGTGGAAAATCACCAAAATACCGTCGCCGGAAAATCCATCACAAGCGTCTATTTTGTTCAGTAAAAACTTTCAAAGTGCTACGGACATCAGAAGCGCGGTGGGGCGGCCGTGGGCAGGACGTGAGTGGGACCTCTCTCTAACGAGGGTCCTTTCTGCCTGTGGAATTGCCAAAGGCTGCAGGTCCTGTTCTTTCGAGCATTTGCCTCTTGTCCTCCCGCTCCTGGCATTCTGCTCGAGAAGCTGATTCTTCTTCTATTTAGTTGTCCATTTTGCATGGGTTTGCCGTGCAGACTGCGGGCTTCCCGCAGCCTCGGGGGGCAGCCTTCAGAGGAAGAGCCGAGAGCCCACTTTTCTCCGCACGGCGTTGGGTGTGGGCGTGGCTGTTGGCAAACGTGCCCCTGCCTCGTGGCGAACTTTGTCTGTGAATTCACACCGGGACAAAGCCGCAACACGGCGCCATGGCTGTGAGATTTCAGTACATTCTCGATTCTCTCGGTTTTCAGTCAATTAACCCTGGAAAGCAATAAATTTCCACCGTAAAGGAGCTGTCCCAACTCACTTAGTCAGCCACGAAGCACGAAGGTGGCAACACCACGCAGTTCACACGGCGTTTGACATTTCAAACGCAGACGAACTTGGAAGCGATCGTCCCCGAGGGTGATGGTGTTGAAGTTGAGTCCCCGGTGTTTGGTCGATGTGGCACCAGGAGGCTACATCGTCCCCCAGGGAGGCAGAGGGAAGCCGAGCAGCTGTGAATGAAAACGGCTGCAACCCAGCCCTCAACCAGACGCATCTTTCAGGTAGAAATCCACGCGTGCTGCCGTGTTAAAATGACCCGTGCGTTAACCCGAAGCTGCACAATGCAAAGAAGTCACACTGGTTGTCTGGGACCCAGAGCAACAGAAGATGTCGGGGCAGAGCATCATCTCGGGCGACGCTGGGCACCCCTGGCATGCGGCAACGGGAATGCTCACAGACCATGTGACCCTCCTCATGTGGGGCGTCCAGTGGCCGGTTTTCCCCACAGGTTGGCCGGTGCTGCCTGGAGTGAGTGACGTGTGGGGGAGGGGACAGGAGGTTGAAGGGCTGATAATAGCCTGGTACTAGCCGGTCCTTCAGTCCCCAGTGGTGGGCGTGGCCTTGGTCTGTCCTAGTACCAGACAGACACCTCGCCCTTGGAGCGTGAACGGGTGACCGGGAAGTCGTATCACAGTGAGGGGGTGGGAAATCTCTTCTGTCCCCTGGAGAGCTCGCTACGTGCCTCATGCGGTGTTTTTCTGTGTTTGTGAGACTCTGGAAACACAGACAACGGCCAGGCCACGTACAGAAGCTGGACTCCGACCCCCAGTCTGCAGGCACCAGCCAGGAAAACCCACCCATGACCTGCAGCGCTGGCCCCGAGTGGTTGGGACCTGACTGACGGCTGACGGTGGTCCTGGTTTTCATTCTCAGCTGACCCTCTGGGCTTTTCCGAGTCAACTAACACATGGAGAGATGCTGAAAACTTTGCCTGTTCCTTTCCAACAGCCGTACATTGTGTTTCCCTGCCTTGGCCCCTTCGCGTTGCCTGGAACAGACGCAGGACTGTTAGAGGTGACAGAGAGGACGCGTGCCCATGCAGACGTGACGGAAGGGCCACCAGCCCGCGCTGCCACGTGGGACGACGGCCGCGGTACGCGGCGGGTGTCTTTCCGTTGCTGACGACTGGCTGCGTCTGTTCCAGATCCCTGGCGTTTTCTCGGGGGGAGAGCTGCGTTCGCCACGCCGTCTCAGCTTCCTTCCCGTCGTCTCCCTGGCTTCTCTTCCTTGATTCTCAAAGAGAAAAGGAATCATGGTTCCCAGGTGATTCTGCCGTCGAGGCGTCTTTGCATTTCGGCAGGAAAAGCCTTTTGGGTCTTGCTGGGTTTGCGCTGTGATGTTGCCCCAGGATGCTAACATCCGCTCTGGCCAATGGGGTTCGAGCAGCGAGGTGGGAGGGTTCCAAGTTTCTCTTTCCATGGAAACAACGTCGATGGCCTGGGCAGGGCCCACGCCTTCCTGTGTGGGAGAAATTGAACTTAAAACTGTCATTTAGGGCCCTCGCTGGTGTGGCTCAGTGGACTGAGTGCTGAACAAGGGGTTGCCAGTTCGATTCCCAGTCGGGGCACATGCATGGGTTGGGGGCCAGGTCCCCAGCAGGGGGCGCATGAGAGGCAACCATGCACTGATGTTTCTCTCCCTCTCTTCCTCTCTCTCTAAAAAAAAAAAAAAAAAAACTAAAAAAACCCTGTCACTCAGGGCCTTATGTTTGGCGTTAGTTCTTCAACATTCTTTTCCAGTTCTGCTATGTCTATCCCTCCCCCTTTTATTTTAGATTTTTCAATTTTGTTGACAGTTTTGGTCATCTCTACATTTCCACGAAATTTATCATTTTTTTTAATGTGGAATTGAGGGAGGCCATCTGCTGAAAACTTGCTGCTTTTCACCTTGCGATTAATGCTTGAGGGAGCCACTTGCTTATGACGCCTCCCCCCGCCCCACCGACTTCAGCCGCTGTGGCCGAGGCTCGTCCGTGAGACCACGACGGCGACGCTTGCCCGGTGACGCTGTTTCCATCCTTCCTTCTGTGCCCGGTCATCGAAATTCTGCCGGAAGGAAGAGCCGCCTTTCGCCCATTTATTCCTTCGGTTGTTCGTGGGTATTAGCGTGGACTTGTGGAGATGCCGTTTATTCTGAGGGGTGAATGCTGCCTCTTGCTGTTTTTTAGTTTCTTGCCTGAATTGTCCACGGGGAGCTCCTTCCCTGGCACGGGGCTCTCCAACGTCCCCGTCCCTGGGCGCTGGGTTGCCGTCTGGCGCCTCCCGGGCCCGAGAGATCCTCTTCTGCGTGGCATTCAGGGTGGGTTCAGGGGAACGCTGGAAAGCTCTGGACTTGGGAGATTGTAAGGCCACCTGTCACTCGATGCTCCCATGTCAGGTGCGGCAGGTCTGCTGGGCGGGTGTGACGATCCGGGAAGGGCTCGAGGCTGCCCGGAGCTGGGAGAGCAATGGGGGCCCCACCCCCACCCCACCCACGTTTTCCTGGGCAGCGGTGGTGGGGGTGGGGTTTTCAGAAGGAAGCGCATGTAATATTTTAGTGGCACTGACTATACGTGGGAAGTCCTGTTGTTTAGGGTTGTATGACTGTAAAAATGCCTCCTAGGGTTTGGTGCCTTATGGATAGATTTCTTTAGTTTATGACAAAACCCAGCTACATGGAAAGGGTTAGTTTACTTAGGCAATATTTAACACTTTACTAATTGAGTTTATGTGTAACTTAATTTAAAAAAAAAATTAAAAACACTACACTTTGTGACTGGGCAAGAATGCCCGCCTCGTCCAGGTTTCTGGCAGCTTCCAGAAGCGGCTCAGCGGTTTGAGGGGGAGGGAGGGAGGGGAGGCCAGGGGCGTGGTGACGCGCTTGGTGCCCAGCCCTCTGTGGGGTCTGGGAGGGCGAGATGCATGGGGACCCCGTCCCCGTCTGTGGAGCGAGTGGAGTGAACGGTGGCTGAGCAGGTCACGGTTCCAAATTTGAGCTCTCGGTGACAGGAGCACATGCTTTGCATGACACTTGTCATTGCCTCCATTTGGAGAACATTTATTTCTACGCTTTCATGTTTGTTGACTTTTTAGATTGTTTCCCCCCCAAATTTTGGCCATTTTTATCCATTCGCTCACCCAGTGTGGACTGATTCCGTACTCTGAGACAGGACAATTGCTGTCTCGGGGTGGGGAGCCACCCCCTGAAACAGACCTGTGTGTCCCCAGGGGGCAGGGCCCAGCGGGGCAACTCCCGTCCCGTCAGGCAGACCTGTCCCCACTGCACCCACGCGTCCCCCGAGGCTGTGCCTGGGAAGTCAGAGGGACGGGGCTGAGAAGTCCGGGGCTTTTCTGCAAAGGTCCCTTTTACCCGTTTAGATCACAACGCTGAATAATTATGTACCCCCGCCCCCGTCGGAGCTGAGCGGAGATGATTAAACTGGGAACATTCTGAACTGTGGCCGCCGCCCCTCTCCTGTGTGAGGAGCTGAGCTGGGGGGGCCGCAGCAGCAGCTGATGGATTAGCGCAGAATTCGCGTCTCAGCGCCATTTCCCGTGCCTCCCGTTCGGGGCGGAGCCTGGGTCTCCCCACCGGCCCGCGCCCTGGACCTGCGGGGCTCGCTCCTGCCCGCCTGCCCCGCCTGGGACGGAGGCTCTACCATCCGGGGTGGCTCCCCGGCCGTGGCCGTGTTCCCCTGACCTTTCTTAAAGCTTCCTGTGTCGGCCTTCTGTCCATCCAACGCAACCGGTTCTCAGCCGAGGACGCGGTGAGAACACCTGCCACCTGGTTCGCCCCGTGGTCATCAACCGCTGTTCTGTGTTGATGACTGAGCCGCCTCCACCGAGGCCGCCTCTTGGCGCAAAGCTCCCCTGCTGGGAGCTTGGGGGGGGACGTGTCTGTCCCCGTGGGCAGCTCCCGCCTGCAGCCCCTGTTTACACAGCTCATGGGCTCGCTCTGTGCCCGGCTGGTCCAGATGGGGGACGGTGCACGCACGAAGGGCCGGCTTCCTCCTCTTGTGGGGACACCCAGCCTCACTGGGACTGTTCTCATCGGCCTGGCAGGCCGGGCCGCCCACCTCTGATTCTTCACCAGCCAGGCGCCGGCTCCAGGAGCGGGTTTGGCTGCTGCGGGGGCACAAAAGTATGAGCCTCGGGAGCGGGGGTGGGGAAGCCAGGGGTCACGGCCCCGGGAGCCATGCTGCGCCTGGTTGTCCCCACCGGCAAGAAGGACGCCCAGCTGGCTGCTCCGTTTTGTGGCTGGGGTGGCAAAGGCTGGGCCACACCCAGGTCTGACGGGCCGGAGGAAGAGCTGGGCCTGTATCTCTTTGGATCCGGGGCCCCCTGCTCATCTGCAGAGGGGCTGCAGTGGGGCCTGGGTGGGGAGCCGCCCCGGGGTGGGGTTCAGGGGCCTGAGGCCAGGCAGAGATGCCTGTTACCTGGAGGGCGCCGCTCAGGGCGCGGAGGTGAGGAATGGTGGCCGTTACCTCCTGAACTGACTGCCGCCGTGTGCGCCGTGGCCGGCGTGGCAGGGCTTTTGTTCCCCTGAGCGAACGGGCCATAAATCTGTCAGGGGTGACAGGCGCGGCGGTGCGGGAGGGAAAATTGCGGAGGAGTCTGGTGGGCTTTGCCTGCCTGGAAAATGAGTTCAATAAACTGCAGATGATCAGTGCTTATTTATAGGGCAAATGGACCATCCAGCACGGCAGCAGGGCCGCCTCCGCTCTCCCACTCCCACTCGGGGCTCGCGAGGGGCAGGCGATGCGGCAGACGAGGGGTGGTCCCTTCCGCGTCCCCGGCTCGGGGGCGGCGGGCGGTGGCTGCGGCTGCTGTGGGGCTGGCCGGGCCGAGGTCTGTCACAAGCAGGAAAACCCAGGACTCGTTTGCTCCCGCTGTTCGCTCTTCAGGGTGGACGGGGAATGACAGGGACTGGGACGAGATTAACTGCCATTTTTCAGGCCTTGGAAACCATAAATTGCGGCAGCCATAAATTTGGAGCTGGGTCAAGTACTGAAAACAATTTATTGCTAATTTTTCTCTTAATTGCATTCCCAAGGAGAAGGTTTGGTGGTTCCTGGTGCAGTGATTGTGTAAAAATCTTCCGTTAGGAAGCACCACGAACCGGGCGGGAGAGGCTCGCCTGAAAGGGGCCGGTGCTGCCCGCAGCTCGTCCTGCCCGGGGCCTCAGCCACGGAAGGGTCTCGGGGATGATGCACCCCTGTCCCTGTCCCCCCTCCCCCACCACACTGCCTCCAGGTGACCGTGAGTGTACGTGGGAGGGAGCAGAGGTCCTAACCGTGATGCTCACCGCTGGGCTTCCGGCCTCCCTCCACTGTCCAGACTCCTGGTCAGGTCCGGTGAGCGGGTGGAGGACGGTGGGGAAAGGCAGCGGAAATTGCTGGATAAAGCAGAAATCTGGTCCCGTGTCCCCTTGGGTGCTGACACCAGGTGCTGTGCTGTCTCCCTGCTCTTGGGCGGGGGTGCAGCTGCCGTGGAGAGGATGGGAGGCAGTCCCTGTACCTTCCGGGCTGCAGGAGGCGTTGGGGGGATGGACCCGACTCCTTGGCATTTGGTGGCAGGAGAGGGTGACTGACTCTGCCGAGCAAACCAGCCAGAGAATGGGCCTGGCTGCAGCCTGTGCCGGGCCGGAGCTGCTGGCCACTGGTCATTCCATGCCCTGCGGGGCGGAGCCCGAGGGCCTGCGGTTTGGTGGCAGGATCAGGACAAGGGGCTCAGAGGAGCTGAGCCCCCTGAGGGGCCTGTGGACTCCCGCCTCCTGCTCACAGACGGGGCACCAGGCAGCAGCGCCGCCCCATCCGGCCTCAGGACAAGCGTGGACCGGAGAAGTCCTAGACAGTAAATGTGTGTGCATGCCGTATCTGCCGTGGCACATCTGTGGCAGAACCTGGAGAAGTTCCCGCCCCTCCGGCTTCCTCTGAGCTGCCCCCTGCCTCCTGCCTCCGGCCCCTTCCTGCTGGGAGCAGACCCGAGAAGCCACACCCAACAGGAGCCCTAGCTCCACAGTCCACGGGTGACAGAGGCCAAGAACTCACCGGCACCTGTCACAGCCGTCGCTGCCCTTTGCGGACGCTGGGGGACCAGGCCAGGGCTCGTCCCTGGACACCGACAGGCTATCGAGGGCGCTCTCCGGGACTGACCCTGTCCCCAGGGAAGCACTGTGTCCAGACGGATTCCCTGAGTGCTCCGAGGTCAGCGTGGAAAACTGAGGTGGACACAAACACAGGTGCCCGAGCCCCAGATGCCGGGGGCGGGGCTGGGCTCTCGCACACGCACGTGAGGGACAGAAGCGGCCGCGGCCGGAGGAGGGGTGCGAACCTACGTCGGGACCCTCGCAAACGCAGGAAGTTTCAGGGAGAAAGCGAAAATGGTCTGCCACCCCGAGACGAGCCTTGTTAAATTTTTTATGCGTTGCATTCCAGGCCCATGGGCTTTCAGACATATTATTATTTTTTCAAAATTGGGCTTCTGCTCTCCGTGGTTTTTATGTCCTGCTCCCCCCCTCACACACTGTGAGCACTTTCCTGTCCTTAATGGCTTCCACAAATTTCTTTTTTTAATTTTAAGAATTCACAAAATTGCATTTTACGGATGTTCTCTACCGTTTAACCATCTCCTTCTTGGTAAACGTTGAGGTGTTCCTGGCTTTTATTGTTCGATTTTTATTTATTTATATTTAGAGAGAGGGGAGAGGAGGGAGGAGGAGAGGGAGAGAAACATCGATGTGCGAGCGAAACATGAATCCGCCACTTCTCACACGTGCCCGACAGGGAACTGAGCCCACGTCCCAGCCACATGCCCTGAGCAGGAATCGAACCGGCGACCTTTCGCTTTGCAGGGCGACGCCCCACCCACTGAGCCGCCCCGGCCAGGGCGTTTCTGACTGTTTGACGTTCCCCGGTGACTGACGTTGTGATGCAGAGGCTGTTCCCTGAATCACGGACCCCTAGTGACTTCCCGGGAGAGAAAGCCCCTCAGAGCGAGGCCCGGTTTGTTTGAAGATGCGTCCCCGGGGCGGTGGCCCTGCGGGGTGTGGGGGTGGCAGCCTCCCTGCGCGGCAGACGGGAATGTTTTGCGTGGGGATTTCCTTTACGACCGAGGTGGAATGCATCTCCCTGTGTTTACTGGCTCCGTTCATTTCTTCCCCTGCGAATTGCGCGCTCACGGCCTCGCTTGTTCTCGAGGAGCCTCGGGGACAGCCTCGGCAGCTCACCGGTTCCAGCTCGTCCTCTCCCGTCCGGTGGGGCCCGGAGGCGTGGGGCCCTGACGGCAGCCGGCCTCCGTCAGCCCATGGGGCTCCGGGTCCGCCCGGGAGTCTGTGGAGGGGGTTTGGACAGCGCGTCCCTGGTCCCCGTCTGGGCTGAAAGAATACGCGAATGACCGATGGCCACAAGCGTGGGTGTCCTGAGGAAAGGGCTGGTGGATGATGCGGTCGGCCTCACTGCAGTTTCTTCCTTGGCCTCTCAGCTTGGTCGGGGGCAGGAGGGTGGGGAAAAGGGGCAAGGCCTGGGGACCGTCTAGTTCACGGCTTTGCCCGCATGTGCGTCTGTGTGCACGGATGTATGTGCGTGTGAGACCGTTGGCTCCCAGAGCCCAACCCGTGGACATTTTGTGGGGAGGCGGCCCCTCCAGTTCTAGGGGCCAAGTCCGCATCGAAGCACCGCAGCACCCCCTTTTCCATGCCAGCCGCCTGGGTGCACGCGGGCTGGGAAGCACCCGCTGGCTGGTTCCGAGCCTGAGCCAACCCGATGGGCTCTGAGTCACTGCTCAAGGTTGCTACGGCGTCTCTGGGGGCGATGACGCAATTAACATCCCCTCGGTGCCAGAGGTTGAGGTGAGGACGGGCTGACGTTTTGGGACCTACCACCGGCAATGAGGGGCAACCCTCGGGGCAAACGCCCCCGTGGGGGGACCACCTCTGAACTGTGGGCAGGGCGGTAGATGCTCCGTCCCATCCCCTTGGGGTAGGGGGGCGGGTATGGTGCTCTGACCTTTATTTGTAGCAAATGTGAGTAGCTCATGTGGCTAGAACCGCTGGCGATGTTTCAGGAAATTTATTTAAAATTCAATTTGTACCTTGTGACTGTCAGCACGGCTTTTGGGGAAGTGTGCTTTGCACAAGCCACATCAGCGCGGGGTTATGGACTCCGAGGGAATGTGCATAATTTTTATGCACTGTGTTTATTGGCACATTTGTGTTAATAGCCAATAAGATGATATTGCTATCTTAATGCCTGGGAGTCTCTGCGAGTATGTGGCTAATGAGTGGGGGCCTCTGAGCGCCGGACTGAGGGGGAGACGCCGGGCCGCACGGTGTGGGGGAGACGCTGCAGACCCGGCGCTGGCTGGTGGGGAAGCTGCGGGCGGAGGGGGCCTGGGCTTCGTGGGGGGGGGCAGGCCACGGAGGGGGTGCCGGCACAGCCATGTGACATTCCTTGGGAGGGAGCACAGAGACCCGGAGACGCTCAGTTCTCAGCGAAGTAAAGCCACAAGCGCAGACTTCTTCCGGAAGCCCAGCTGCTCCGTCTGCTGCTCCTGGACCCCGTCAGGACCTGGGACAGCAGCCCCGCCCACTCTGCTCCGGCCCCTCTGGGGTGGGGGGGTGGCGGGGTCACACGTCTAGCTATCTAGGGGACAGGTCACCAGAAACAGCGAAGGCTCATGGTAATGTTCTCAGCACGAACATCACATTACTGCAAAATGGGTTGGATGGAAAAATTAAACAAAAAGAACCCAGGACAGGGGCCTCTTCGGCGGCACCCAGGAATGTCATTGGCCAAGAGGCCTTTGTGTCCCCTCAGCCGTGGCTGGCGGAGATTTTAGGCTGAAACCCGCCCCGAGAAGTCACAGCCTTCGTGGACGCCCTGGAGCTGAGTTCAGGGCATCACGGATACGTTCACCTCCGCTGCCCATGTCCTGGGTTGAGTCCTCTTTGTGCCAGGCTCAGGGATCCGGCGGCGTTCCCGGCCCCGTCTGGCTGTGACAGGTGCCGCTGAGGGTCCCGAGCTCAGGTGGCCAGGAGGAGAGGCCACCCTCCCCACCCCGCTGGCGGGGGCAATCTGTGGCCACTGCAAATGTCCCCCCTTCAACAGAATTCCCGGCTTGACCACTCTCCCTAGGTGTTTCCAGGCCTCACCAAGTTGGCAACACTGTTACGGCTCTATTATGATAATGCAAGAAAGTTACATTAGGAAGGAAATGCATTTTAAGGCTTTTTGCTGGCAACATAATGGAAGCCTCATTCTGCCGGATGGTACTAAAGAATCAAAAACAGTTTAGTCGGGGGCTGTGAGCGCTGCTCCCCGTCACCCGGTAATGGATCTGCTGTAGCTTTCCCCTCCTTCCAGCCCCGCCGCGGCACATCGGTGAAAAATTATGTTTTTGCCTCGGCGCTACAACACCCGTCATCTTTATAGGCTCGCGTGGTGTGAAATGCCTCCCGCTCCTCAGCCCCGTCCCGCCTGTCATGTACCTGGTTCTCCGCACCCGGGGGTCAGTGCCTCCTCTTATTAATGTTCTGTGTGATAGAAGCCAGCGCCCGGCGCTCGCGCGGCAGCCGGCACGCGGCGGCTGCTAGTGTGCAAAGGGCAGGCGGGAGCCCGGCTTTATTTTGTTAACCCCCTTTGTTTACTGGACCGGCAGTCAATCACAGCCCCTCCTGCCGCCGAGGCCGCCTGCCTCTGGGAAGCGGCCGCCGAGGACCCGCATGCCGCTGAGCCGGGGGAGCCGGGGGAGCCCAGCTCACGTCGTAAAGACAGGCCCTGCCTCTCTGAACGTTTCACTCCCTGGTCAGTAAAGTTTTCCGGGCTCCAGGGGGGCCTGGCGAGGGCCAGGCTCTCCAAAGTCGTACTCCTTCAGGGACACGGAACGGCGGGGATGGCTGTGGCCAGAGTCACCCCAGGGACCCCATCCTGCACTTCAAGCTGCGATCCTTGGCTGATACCCACCCACGGCCACGGACGCTGGCCAAGGGGGTCAGCAGTGGACTTGGCTGATGGGGTGGGCAGGCCCGCCCCCCAGCCCCACCCTGGCCCGCCCATGTGGCGGGGGTAGAAGTGTGACCCAGGTCCTCCCCCACTTACCCACAGGCAGCACAGACTGGAATAACACACGCACGCTCCTTAGCTTTAAATATTAGGTAATTGACGGGAAAAGTAGTGTGTGCGGGCCAGACCCAGCTAGACCAGGGACTGGTGCCGACTTCCACCCCGGCCTCTCCCACGTCCTGAGCTGGTGGTGTGCCTCGGTCTTGGCTTTTGGGGTGAAGGGACGGGGCCCAGCCGTCTGGGTGTGCCTCCC
>PVKU01007412.1:0-87840 GCA_004027475.1 Anoura caudifer
TTTAGTTCATGTCCATGTGTCGTAAGTTCTTTAGCTTCTACGTTTCCCACACTATTCTTGCCCTCCCCCTGTCTATTTTCTACCCACCGTCTGTGCTACTTATTCTCTGTACCTTTTCCCCCTCTCTCCTCCTCCCACTCCCCTATTGCTAACCCTCCATGTGATCTCCATTTCTGTGTTTCTGCTCCTGTTGTAGTCGTTTGCTTAGTTGGCTTTTGTTTTAGGTGTGGTTGTTAATACCTGTGAGTTTGCTGTCTTTTTAATGTTCATATTTTTTATCTTCTTTTTCTTAGATAAGTCCCTTTAACATTTCATATAATAAGGGCTTGGTGATGATGAACTCCTTGAACTTGACCTTATCTGAGAAGCACTTTATCTTCCCTTCCATTCTAAATGACAGATTTGCTGGATAGAGTAATCTTGGATGTAGGTCCTTGACTTTCATGATTTGGAATACCTCTTTCAGCCCCTTCTTGCCTGTAAGGTCTCTTTTGAGAAATCAGCTGACAGTCTGATGGGAACTCATTTGTAGGTGACTCTGCCTTTATCCCTTGCTGCTTCTAGAATTCTCTCCTTCACTTTAATCTTGGCTAATGTGATTATGATGTGCCCTGGTGTGTTCCTCCTTAGGTCCACCTTCTTTGGGACTCTCTGAGCTTCCTGGACTTCCTGGAAGTCTATTTCCTTTGCCAGATTGGGGAAGTTCTCCTTTATTATTTGTTCAAATAAGTTTTCCACTTGTTGCTCTTCTTCTTCCCCTTCCGGTACCCCTATAATTCAGATGTTGGGATGTTTAAAGGTGTCCTGGAGGTTCCTGAGCCTCTCCTCATTTTTTTGAATTCTTGTTTCTTCATTCTTTTCTCTTTGGTTGTTTCTTTCTTCCTTCTAGTCCACTCCATTGATTTGAGTCCCAGTTTTCCTCCCATCTCTATTGGTTCTCTATGTGTTTTTTTTTTTTTCATTTCACTTATTGTAGCCTTCATTTGTTCATCTAATTTGTGGGCAAAATCAACCAATTCTGTGAGCATCCTGATCACCAGGGCTTTGAATTGTGCATCTGATAGGTTGGCTATCTCTTGGTTGCTTAGATGAATTGGCTCTGGGGCTTTGATTAGTTCTCCGGTTTGAGTCATTTTTGTTTCAGGTTTTTTTTGTTTGTTTGTTTGCTTCAGTATTTTTGGCCTAGTCATGGTTGTTACATAGTCAGGGGTAGAGCCTTAGGTGTTCCCCAGGGTGGGGCAGCCCAGTCGCTGGGTAGTGACGCTGTATGTGGGGGTGGGGTCCGAGAGGAAACAATGGCTCTTGCTCTGCTCACTTTTGGATTCCAGTCCCTTCTGCTGCTTCCCCTTCACCTGGATTATCTGCGGGCGAATGTAGGACCACCTGGTCAGCCAGCCACCTTGCGCGGCCTCACTGGGACTGCACAGTTGTCACCCCAGGCCCGGGGTCTGCTAGCTGCCACCTGGGCACCTGGAATCTGCCAGCCACTGCTGCCTACATGCCGGTCCGCACCTCCACTTTTTCCTGCCTCAACTCCAACCCTTTTACCAGTCTGGAAGAATGGTTGTTGGACTTCCGAACAGTTCAATTTTCTGTCAGTTCTGGTTGTTTTCTTTTTTCTAAATCTTTGTTGTCCTTAATTTTGGTTGTGAGAGGAGGCACAGTGTGTCAACCTATGCCTCCATCTTGGCCGGAATTCCTGATTTTTTTTTTTAAACGCACACTGATATGACAGCTGTCACAACACAATCTAACAAAATTATTTCCAATAACATTAAAGGCAACTAAGCGCTACTAGAGCCATCTTATAGAAAAAAAATGAATGAAATTTTGGGCCTACCCAATAATTATGAGCCCAGCTGTGAAAATGTCTTAAAATCTGAAGCTAAAAATGGCCAGCGTTGCTTGTTTTAAGTGCAAGTGTGAGCATCAGAAGTGGTTTGGCAGCCAATGATGATGAAAATAAGTTTTCGGAATAGGCAGAGCAGGCAGCTTTCCCACTTGAAGGCTGTCCATTCCTAGACCTGAGTTTAGGATCCAGCCCAGCCGCCCTCTCCTGGCACCCGGTGGAATTGCGTCTTACAGCCATCTGAGACCTACAGTGAAGAGGAACACTAAGAACTGTGTGAAGTCAAAATTACTCTGGGAAATCCCTTAGATCATCCATATCAACATGGTTTTGTGTATATAGCCCAGTACCATGAATCTTTTTTTAAAGATTTTATTTATTGATTAAACTGTAACATCAATGTGTGGTTGCCTCTCACGTGCCCATTCCTGGGGACCTGGCCCGCAACCCAGGCATGTATTTGTCCTAGACTGGGAATCAAACTGGTAACCTTTTCGATCACAGGCCCGCACTCAATCCGCTGAGCCGCACTAAACACTGTGTGAGAACCACTGACCTAAACAATGAGAAGCCCAAAATTAGAGCTTATGTTGCAGATACCCAGATGTTTAATACATTCTGCCTTTAAGTAGCTGTCAAATTCCTAACAGTTACTGGACAATCAGGGAGAATTCTAAATATTTCTGTTTGCCTTCATAATTTCTTTCATTTGGTATTGTATGAACCATCTTGAAGTTAGCATATTATTTTATTCAGTGTTCTAATTCAACACTTCTTCTTTAGGACAGATGCATCACGGCTTTTGTAAGGATTAAGCAAGATATTGTGTGGAACTATAACGCACATTATCTATCACATAGTAGAAGCTCAATACATGTTGGCTGGATTTAAATCTGAATTTTGTTTCATTAGGCCTATATTCACATAGTCTATGAAAAGTTGTAGAACATAATTTGGTCACCTTATTCTCATCTTCTTAGCTGACGTCTCATGGGTGGTTCCCACATAGTGATCAATTTTATAACCTAGGGCATTTATTTTCAGTCCTTCTAAGTAGAGTTGGACATACTTGGGGTTTCTAAAGTCATCCTAAAGTTACTGGACACATGATGGACTTCAGCTGCAGCTCCATTTGTTTGAATTTCAAGGACATTCATTTAGATAGACTGATCAATATGATAAACTCATCAAATGGTACAACAGAAAGGTCAGGGAGTCCTGCAGTAAATGGGCTTTAGCCCTGCCTATTCTGAAGGACACTGAAGACATCATGTCCAACAACCATTGAAAAAAATAACTTTCTGTGTCCCAAGCACACCCAGAAATGCAACAGGGGACAAAAAAATGAATGATATATGGTTCTTATCTTAAAGGATAATACTTTTTATTCCCATTTTAACCCTTTCAAACATGAAAACAGTTATTTTTGGTTAGATGCATGCATACAGTGAAACTACAGTCTCTTGTACTCTCATTAAATTAATTAACTGGAAAAATATAAAAGCATTTTCTATTATAATTCTTTTGATTGTAATTATTGGATTAAGGATATTTCTTTCGATATTCTAGCTTCATAATTGCTAACATTATTAATAAAAGTTGATATAGCTTAACTTATCCAATGTTGTAATTTATCTTTCTAATTAAGAGCATCTGACAACTCATTAATAAGGAAAACAGTTTATAGGCATTTTTATATAAATGCTTCTATCATTTCAATACATTGTTATTACCATATCATGGAGAAAATGAGATTCTATTTTTATTGAAAAAAGATATTAAGAAATTTTTTTCTCTCTCTTAACACAAATCAGAAAAAGATTGATAAAGTACGAACTTTTAAAATATTGTCCAGCATGAAAGTTGTTTAATGCTATGGTTGTAATTTGCAATTTTCAGGCTACTAATAAGACTTTGATACCTTTCATGTATTTCTAAATCAGAGCTTTCTAAATTTACTGATGAAGGTGAAGGAAATAGGCTGGCATAGGTTTTGTACAATTTTTGCATCACACAAACCTTAATTCAGTGTGTTCAGACAAAAATACTGCTTCCTCCCATGAAGTTCCTATTTTACACAGAGAAATACCTCTGTGAAGTACATTGGGTGACAGAGCAAGTGGCTTTGCATTCTGGAGGAGAAATTACACAAGAACATCACCCCCTCCCCTCCAAAAGTACAAATTCTTTGGTGCTGCATCACAACCAAGGGTGGATCCCAGAGCCATAGAACAAATGGCAGCAGCAGCGTGGCCACTTGAGTGTAGTTGCACAGGGTAGAGGTGTCTTTGCATGTTCAGCGCGGCCTCCTGCTGCGGCCTGGTGCACTGAGAGGGAGCAGCAGAAGGCAGGAAAGAAACTGGACTCACAACTAACAGATGGCTGGACAAAGCTCCAGCGAGAAGGTCACTACCTACCTCAGAAAATACTGGCCTAGGAAGTTCTTCCTTAGGAAGATATTAAGGATGGTTGAATATATCCTGATGTTAGGGAAATGAAAATTTCATTTTTCTCATATTGAGAAAGACCAAGAAGAAAAGCAGTGTTCTTTTAAAAATGTATAACTTACCATAATATAAGTAAAAACAGTAATAAGTCAAGAACCATATGATTTCATTCATATGTGGGATATTAAACTGAAACTCATAGACACAGATGACAATATGGTGACCACCAGAGGGAAGGGGGTTTGGGGGCTAGTAAAGATAAAGGGGGGTCAAATTCTATGGTGACAGAAGGAGATTTGACTTTGGGTGGTAAACATACAATGCAATATACAGACAATGTATCATATAATTGTATACTTGAAACCTATATAATTTTATAAACCAATGTCACCCCACTACATTTAATTTATAAAAACAGGGTTTTTTTTTTTTCAACATTTACATTGAACTTCCTTCATCATCCCAAATGCAACCTTATGGACTTAGGGTGGTGAGTCCTTAGCATCACCTGTGCACACCCCTGTCTGCTCCCGCTGCTACGCAGGAAGATGCCTGAAGCCACGTCTCTGTCGGCTTCATTTCTGCAGTGTGAAGGCCCATTGCACCCACTTGGTGGGTCACTGAGTAGATGCTGATTGAATTAATGCTTAATAAACCATCAGCTCCACTGTTATCATCACCCTTATTTCAATTCACTGACCTTTACCCTAAGGGCAAATACATTTTCATCTTTATACTTGTTTAAAACCATCTATGTAAAGTTGGCAGAAATGGAAATCTTACAGTAAGTTAGAGTTAGTAATAGTCTCCACACACATTGTTTTTTCAACACCAAATCTCAAAGTGTTTTAGGAAGAAACACTAATGCATTTTTTAATGGAAAAAAATAATCATGACAAATGAATGCAATCTAAGTAATAGTCAATAAGAGGTCTGTAAATAAACTATGGTAAATGATAAAACGATATATTATTCAGTTATTAAAAATATGATGCAGCTTTACATTTATTAGAACCCTATCCTTGGAAAAAAATTATTTAAAAGGCAGTTTAAAATATGTATAATAGATAATTTTTTTTTTGTAAAAATATGTATGAGTATGTGAGGGACTAAAGACAATCAGTGTTGCTCATAAAAATTAGTCAATAAAATTAACACATAAATTAACCATATAAAAGTATAATTCAAAAGGAACATTAATAACCGCACAGTATGTTCTATATGTAGTTAGCCCTCAACATACAGGGTGGGGCAAAAGTGAGCTTACAGTTGCTTGCATGGAAAATAATGCAATAATAAATATTAATACAAGAATAAACTCCATGTTTACTCACAACTGCAAACCTGCTTTTGTCTCACCTGGTATATTTGCTGATTGATTCTAAATAAATTTATTTTGAATGTGAGAACTGTTGCTAAAACAACACATACAAATTATGAGAAATCTCATTTGCTGAGACAAAGAAATATGACAAAAAATACTTACAAAATACTGATGACAGTATGAACTGTAAAATATTACAATTTGGTATCTGCCATTAACTTTCTGATTAGAAACATGTGGAAGCATCTTACAGACCTGCTAACACTTTTTGATTCACTTGGATGGAAGATTGGCTAAAATTTAGTTATCCTAATGGCAAATTAAAAAAAGACAACAACAACAACAACTACTACAATCCTATTTTTTTGTACTCCAAAAACACTTTTACATTGATGCAAAAGGAATGCAAGAAATTATCAGACTTTTCTGAGGAGTGATAAGCCTCATTCTTCTAAAAGGATCAAAGAACGAGAAAACTGTTTTGAAATTTCCTTTCTAAGAGAAAGTAAATCTTGGCCCCAAGTTCGTTTTCCAAATCAAGAAGCAGAACGTTTTTTTTTTGTTGTTGTTGTTTTTTTAAGGAAAGCATTGAACTTGAGAAGTAGAAAAAAAATATTTTCCACTGGTTAATTATTTTTATAATATGGTTCTAAAAACATTACCACTATATATATATTTCTAAAAAACAGATTTCAGTGTCTAATGTAATCAGTAATGCAGTCACTTGAAAAGCATGTGGAAATTGCAGAGGGAAACAGCGGACATGTATTTGTGACACTTGGTACTGCCCATACTCCAGGGATAGCTAAATGTGTGCATAGTGCGCCTTTGTCTCCTCTTAGAAACCCCTCTGGAGCTCTGGTATGAATTATATTGTTTAAAAATGTCCACACAATTTCGGGAGAGTTATTCCCAGGTCATTTTCAAACTGAACACATGTTGCATCTGTTTTCTGTTTGTGAATCCTGAACGTTTGGCACTTTAATTGGGATATTTTTCTTGGGAATGAAATAATTTCAAATATTCACTTAATCAAAACATCAGTTTCCTCTGCCCGTTTTCCATCGTGGGTTGTTTGGTAGGATTTGCAGACCTGGTCTCCTGCACCGCGGAGAGCGACGCCCCGCCCTCAGCGAGGGGGAGGGAGCAGAAGGAAGCAGGCAATACCGGGCCGCTGGCTCGTCCCCACCCCACGTCCTCTGCCTCGCTAAATCCCACCTGATTGGAGGGCTCATATTCAAGCACTCGTGAAGATTTTCACTGCCTCACTTTCTTCTGATCATTTATAATTTTTTTCTTTGAAAATTGTAATGGAAGCAAAAATTTTTTCCCACAGGTAAAGTTCTGTGAAGCCAGGGGAACCTCATAGTTCCCTCACCTACCAGATCAAATCAAAAGCTACTGGGGCCGTGGGTTTGGGGAATATATGTGCCGAAGAGAAACTGACCTGGGCAGCAGGATGTATAGTGTGTAGCAGGGTGGATTGAAGCAGAAAGAGATTGGAGGAAAGGAAGATACACTAGACATGCTGTCACCCATGGGGAAAATGAGGAAGGTCATTGCAGTGGAATTGAAAGGAAACAGCATGTGCCACTAGCGAAACCATGGACTTGAGAGTCAGAAAGTACTGTTGGAATCAAGGCTCCTTCACCTCTCAGCTCCTAACTGGGGAGATACCCATCCTCTCTAAACCTCAGTTTCTCTGCTTAGAAAACAGATGTGAAATTAACATACACAATGCTTGTGGAGACTGAATTATAGTTTCTAAAATGCCTAGTATATAACAGAAGCTTGATGTTAATACATGATTTGAAGTGGACACATTTGGAAGACATTAGGAAGGAAGAAACAAATGCCAGTGAACTGAATACAGGGAATGAAAGAAAAAGGTATTCAGAGATGCAAAAGTATTTAGCCCATTCACGCACATTTCTCTAATTTACTGACGACAGAACAGTTTTTTCCCCCCACAAAAATAAATAATACCTACTCCATGCTGGGGTAGGTAACTAGAAATGAGGTTAACTGAAGTCAGGCATTAATAGTGACAGAGACAAGACTCCAGTTTTGGCCTTTTGCTCACTCTCTTCCCTTCTTTTACCTTCTCTTTCCAGAAGAAAAAAAAATTGATCCAACAACTATGAAGAACAGCTGGCCAAGGTAGGTGCCCAAACCTAGATGGGCCTCAAAGTGAGTTGTCAGGGACACGGCAGGTTGAGGAGGCATCCACCCACTTGGGTGGCAGCATGACATTCAGAGTCAGACATGACATTCTGAGCAGAGTAAGTCAGATCCACACAGAGCTGAGCTGGGAAACGGTTCTGCTGATCAGTGGATTAACTGAGGCAGCTCGCTGGCCCTTACTGGAGCATGGGCTGAGCTGCAGGGTTCAAAATGGCTTTCACTCATGTGCCTGGTGCTTGGAGGTGGGGATGGGGGCTGGAAAACTGGGCTCAGCTGGGACTGTGAACTGTAGCATCTACATGAGCCTCACCGGCAGGGCAGTTATGGCAGCTGAGTTCCCCCAAAGTACATGTCCCAAGAGCATGAGAAGAAACTGAAAGGTCTTTTTATGACCCAGCCTCAAAAGTCATATAGTGTCAATTCTGTACTCTTTTGGTTGAAGCAGTAATAAGCCTACCAAGATCCAAGTGGAGACAGCATAGACATCACTTCTGCATGGGAGGGGTTATCAAAAATTTGTAGGCAGGTTTGGCAAAGAAATGACTGCTTCCTGGCTTCTCCCCTTGCAGGGGTAGGTTTCAGTCACTACTTGTCTGCAACTTTCCAAAATGACCATTTCTTTTCTACTGTAGTCTCCTCTTCCATTCTCCTTCTGGATTTATTTTTGCTCCTTTTTAATATATTAGTGGGATTTTTAGAAAGGAACAAAGATTAACTCGTATCATTTAATTACATTATATCTGTCTGATGCGGATATTGTCCCCATTTTATAGATGAGGAAACTGAGGCTCAGGAAGTTTAGGAAACTTGCCCAAGTTCGCAAAGACAGTAAGTGGTGGAGCCCAGGTTCAGTGGCATTTATTTATACTATCTGATTAGGCTCAGTGCATAAGTAGATACAATTTACTCCAATGTGGTCTGGCTTCAACAAGTGTTCTAAAACAAGTTTCATTGTACAGTTCCCTCTGTTTCCTATGGCAACAACCAACAAGTTCATCTGTTTAGGGCTCATACCCCAAGACCAGACAAGTTCACTTTTTAACCTTCACTCAAACTCAATGCTCCTAGAGACACTGAAATGTGTTAGGCAATTACTAGCAAAGGGTCAAAAGGCAGAACAGAGGAAACCAACTGATGGTAATAGTGGCTGAGAGATGATAATTGTGCAGGAAGGAAGAGTGGGTTTGCTTCTTGGGAATGGAGGGCAAGGCAAATGACTCAAATCTAGCCAACCTGAGCCCACGAGAGAATGGCTGTTTTACTACTGCATTGCTCACAACAGCCAACACAACATTGCACACAAAAACCTTTGGAAAGAGGAACAGGTCAGTTATCAGCTTATTGCCTCTCAGCTTCAAATACATCCTTCATGTATTTGAGTATTCACCACACTAAGTATTCACCACACTAAGATCTGTCAGTACAGGGTGCTAGAGGAGGAAGGGGCTTCTCCTCTCTGGTGCTGGTGTGATCTCACAGGTTCCTTGCAGCATTTTCCAGCACCTGACATCTGCAGCACAGGCAGTTTCTCCACACCTGGCTCCTGCACCAACGGTCAGTTCTCTAGCAGGTGGCCCTTGTAGTGGACAATGGTGAGGAGCACCAGCATCCAGCAGCTTTCCTGTACCCACTCGGGAAGCTCGAGCACTTTCATGGCAGAATTCCACCCACAAGACACTCTAACATGACAGGCATTCCCTAGCATCCTATAGGGAAGATGCCTGGCAAGTTCCACTTATGCAACACCCCAGCGACCTCTCTGTTATGTGGCGAGCCATAAATGTGTCCTCTCCAGAGTTTGGATCTCAGTCTTGGGTGGGGATGCTGTGTTCTTCGGGTACTCACTCTCTGTCTCTGTCTCTCTCTCTGTCTCTCTCTCTCTCTCTCTCTCAGCCCTGGGGGTAGTACCTGCTCTTTAGATCTCTCTCTCTCCAGCATTCTCTTTGTTTTTTACTAGGCAAACCCTCATTACTCCTCTCCTGTTATAATAAATGATTGTATTTAATGTTTCATGTTAAAGTTAGTGTGTTTTCTCTCTCCTGATTGGGCTCTGACACAGAGAGACTCTGGTCTCCATGACCTTCACATTATCGCAACAACAACTCTTGGCCTAAGAACTGATTTAAAAGTTTAAAAATGAATCTCTGTTGGTAAATGTTTAGATGTGAGGAAAAGATTAACATTAAAAGAGACTTTTTAATGAAGATATCATATTTAATAACCAAGAAATATGTTACAAACCTAGTACACATAAATTCATAAAATTCCCTGTTGATCTTGGATTTTAAGGACCTTGCAGGACAGGGATGGCAAAAGGGTTTTATCTTTAATGCCAGCCCTGATTAGTCGTGTGGGTGTCCGGGCTGAGAAGGACGTCAAGGCTAGAAAGCAACGATCAATTTGTCATAACACATGGTTATTTGTCGGCTGTTACTTAACAAGTTTTACAGATCAGTAAACTGAGGCAGAGATTTGAATGAGTAGGCCAAAGCAAAGTTGCAGTGTTGTGCAGGCTGTGTCTCGCCTCCTGTTTGTGGTCCCCAGTGCCGCACCCTCATCTGCTGCTGCTCCACCTACTGAGGGTGTTTGGAGGTCAGGTAAGAAACACAAACAAATTTAAGATAGGCCATCTACCTTACATAACTATTGGGGTCCAAACCACCACCACAAAATTTATTTATAAAAATTGTGTATTTATTCTTACATGTTTAAACTTCAGTCACCTTCAAAGTGCACTCCATTTGATACAATACACCTATGGAGACTTTTTTTCCATTGCTCAAAAGTTTTTGAACTCATTGATTTTGATGCCTTTTAGTGCTTCTGCCATTTTTTGGTTTCATTTCTTCCACATTGGCAAAATATTTCGCTTCGAGGAATTTTTTTCATCCAGGGAAACAAAAAGAAAAGTTGCTTGTGGCAAGATCGGGTGAATAGGGAGGGTGGGGCAAGGGGGTCATGCTGTTTTTGGTCAAACTGCTGAACACGCAGCACATGTGGAGAGGTGTGCTTGTAAATCACCTATCCTGAAATGGGCAAATGCATTGTCTTTGAAAAAAAATTCAGTGAAGCCAAACACAGCCTCTCGCAGCAGCGCCAGCTGGTGCACTGGTACAGATGGGTTCCTAGAACACTCACCTAGAGGGGAGCCTGTAATACAAGGGGCTTGCCTTCCAGAAGATAATTCCAGTTTTGTGGGGGTCCCCCTTTTATTTGGGCAATTAGACTTATTACCCACCATGTCATAAATAGATGCGAAATAAAATGAACTCACAGAGTTTTCTGACTGTAGAAACAGGATGGAAGAAGGGTCATTAAGTTAAGAGAGCCTGGTGCATTGTTATTTAGTTAAAGATATATCATACTTTAACTTGGGTTTCAAGCAGATTTCAAAATGGCGTTTGCCATCAAAAAGGAATAGCACAGAAATTGGACCTAAGCCTATTCCTGTAAACATTAAACTCTATAAATAAATGTGTCTGGAAATAATACTTTAAAAAATTACCACAAGAAATGTTATTTGCAAAGAAAAAGAAGTTTTATTTGCATTTGGTTGATGGGGAGATTGATGGGAGAATGATAGGTAATAATAGTTTGGGCTCTGGATTGTGGAGAAAATCTTTTCCTGGAAAAGAGTGTATGTCCATTTCCAGAAGATCCTATGAAAATCAGAAATTCAGCTGGTTTAGCCCATTTAGCCCATTTGCCCAGTCAGAGTGTGGCTTCTCAAACACTGACGACTCTCCACCACCGGAGGACACACAGGTGCCCTCGAGGATGTCAAACTCACCTGAATTCAGTCAAGGCAACACAAGTTCAAACTCTCCTGTTACACTGCAGAATAAAGAGATTTTTGAAGTAGCTTTCTCGTCTAAGGTCAAAGCCTAAGTGCAATTTTAAAAAGCAAAAGCAGAAATTCCTGCTTCTTTAAATCAGTTAACTGGTTGCCAAAACAAGATGATCTTTTGTTGGTGTTTAAGCAGAAGCAATTTTGATGATGTTTTCTTTTTTAACTTAAGACTTACCTTTCTGTATCTGCCTATTTATTGAAAAGTTTTACCTGTGCATCAGCCTATTAAGGATATACCGCATGAGTGGAGGTCATCCTTAAAATGTTGGGGTTTTTTTTTTAAGTTTATCAAGTGTTTTTCTTCTCTTTTTAAAAAAAGTATATTTTATTGATTATGTTATTACAGTTGTCCCAATTTTCCCCCTTGACTACCTCTGCCCAATACCCCTCTTCCCTCAAATTGTTGGCTTCTGAAGAAATGAACACAGATAAGTTACATAATAATAAGAAATGCTAGAAGCTTCTCATTTACCAATGGAACCCAAAATTTACAACTCAAAAGAGATTAGAGTCTCAGATTTCAATTTATGACGTTGTTCAACTCATTCAACTCATTCCTAAACACATATACCACTGCGCGCAAGGTGGGCCTGGCCCCCCCCCCAAAAAAAAAATTACCTATTCAGAATTGTATTAAATTTACTTTAGAAATACTGGTAATTATTCATAAATTCATAAATTATTAAATAAGAGCTAATAACAGAATCTAATCAAGGAATCTATGCCCCTCATAATTTATTCCACTAGAAGAGAATTTATTAATAATTCTAACCACAATGCTGTAAAGTGTGATAATTTCAGAGATTAAAGAGGCTAGGAATTCAGTTTAGTGACAGAAGTTGTGGAACAAGAATCCAATGCCTCAGAATATTAATTTCACTACACTGATCTACTTTTCCTAGAAATAAATTTCAATTCTCCTTTTTCTACTTTTTATATTAAGTAATTCCACCCCCATCCAAAATAGAAAATTATTCTGGTTCTAATAATCATTTCTATTCCACTTTTGACTAGAAAGTCACAAGTGACCATTTCCTACCATATACTCTAATGTGTTTTATGGATGTAAAGTTAATAAATTAGTGTTATAATTGTTCTACTTGAAGAAAAACCCAAATCAGTACACCAAATTGTACCTTAATTCAAATAGCATTGAATTCAATATTTCATTCAAAAGAACCTGCTAACTAAACTTGTTAAATGGACCAAGTGACTACAAGAGAAAAAGCACAATAGAAAAAATTTTAAACAGTGGAATATCACCACCTTGTGGCTGAGTGGAGAAGTGCAGCAATTGTTGAGTAGCTGATAAATACTGTTAACTCTCCTGAGCACTGATCATCCTGATCATCTAGTGATCATCCCATTAACATTGCTACTCATGTAAATAGCCAATAAAAATGTCTTTTCTCCATAATCCCTTCACAACCATTTTGCTTAACAGATTATGTTCAAGTAAATTGCAGTGGCATTAGGATTCCCCTAAATGTGCCAAAACTTATTAGTGTCCTTGCTAAAATTCTGTTCTCAAAAGATTGCTTCTCTATCCACCACGACCTAGTACTTTGATACTACTAGGCAACAAAAAGGCTCAAGTGCAATCCATTTGGTACCTAAAGAACACCTGAAGAATTAACTCCCCACCTACCTTCCTGAACCAAATATTAGAACCACCATCACAACAGCTGCCAACAGTTAGTTACTGAGACCATTAACAAACTCAGTCCTCACAATCCTATGAGGTAAGGACTATTATTATTGTCCTTATTTTAAATAAGAAGGAACTGAGGCACAAAGAAGTTAGTAACTTGCACAAGATTATGGTGAAAAAGAAAAAGGATCTTAAGCTGTTGAAACTTACAATAGCATACAAATCAGTTTTCATGTAAAACCTTGAAAACCCATCCTGTTAGAGTGCAAGCAAAGCGGCCACATGCTAACCTGTTAGGGGAGGTCTGCGGGACAGCCTTACAAACTGAGGCCTAAAGTAACCACAAAGGATAGTCTGAAATGAAAACGTCCTAACTAAAAGCAGTTCACAGGCCGGTAGTCATGTCCTAGGCCTGTATTTTTCCCAAACAATGGTCAATCTTTACCTTAATTGAGCCTGTCTTTTTGCATCTATGATAACAGACCTTGGGCATGTCAAGGTAACTTCCCTTTTTCCAAAACCCTTGGCACAACCACTGGACCTGAGAACACAAAACCCTTCATTTGTTATTGTTAACTGTTGACTGCTAATTATCCTTTACCCACCTATGTAAAAGTCTCTATCATTTTACCTTTTATCCAATCCCAGAGGTTCCCCCTCCCAGCAGCCTGCTTTGCTTTCTCCTGCCTCCCTAATCTACCACCAATAGATTTCATGTAACCCCCTCGTCTCCTCCTCTGATTGTAACGTATGAAATAAGGTGCTAAACTGCCATTATCTGAAGCACTTCTCAATCCATTGAGATTTTGCTGCCCAGTAATCGTGGTCAGTTTGGCTCAAAAAAACTCACCAAAAATTCTCTAGAGGTTTGAATGTCTTACATTGACATTGGTATCACAATATAAGTAAGAAATGTTATGAATCCCAGATATCAGAGAAGCTTCAGCAGTACTTCTATAGTAGCCTTGGAAACCAGATGCAGGTTATAATCACTACAGTGTAAGAACTTCAAAGAATCTCTTACGGACAGAATGCTAGTGAAATCAGAAAAGCCAGCATTCGTGCTGCCTGTCACCTTCCAGATCCAATAAGCAGGGACAGAGATTGAATCTTTATAGGCGCTCTATTTAGATGGTCCCCATCTTAGAAGACAGTGGGTTTGTACCGTAACAGATCACCTTAAATTCCATTTTAACCAACCCTTTTTATAAGAAAAGTGTAGGTAAGTGTTTAGAATTCAGAGAAAAAGTCAGATAAAAGCTGCAGCATTCTTTCATCTGTGTCCTGGGTGGTGGGTGTCTCACCCTGGAGTACAGTGGCTCAGGTACCATCTTGATTGCTTGAGTCCCCCTGAGGCACAAAGGTGGACCTACTTATGGTCTCCTGGACTCAGGGTGGGTCAGGCCTTCAGTTCCTGAAACAATCACTTTTACACACGTTGATTACTAAGCTTATTAGCTATTACCTGAAAACTAAAATTTTCCCCAAATTTGAGTCCTCCATCACTAGTAGCTTTGGTAGAAGGGCTAAGATTAGTTATGTAACCAGCATTAATTCATGCCACAAAGAAATGAGGAAAATCAAGGATAACACAAGATGTCTTCATTTATTAAAAGACCTTTTTCCCCAGGGTTGAGGTCTTAAAAGTGTCATTTTAAAAAATGAAATGACAGTAACAGTTGATAGCTACTTTACCCCAATTGGAACACCATTTTTTCCAGGTAATTTTTCTTATCTTTGGTGGGGCTTTAGCCACATGGCAAGTCTTTCTCCTTGTAAGAAATGATACTACAGTCACTGCCGTACCAGCAACACTGACCTGAATCCATCTGCAAGTCACCCAAGTGAGATGGATAAGGAAGCTGTAAGGTTGTGTAAAATTTCTATTCTTTTGATCAGAAGGTACATGCTTGCACATATTTACATGGTCCAGCATTCAAACCCCCATGAAAATACCTGATGCTCCAATGGCACCAGATTCATGGTCATGTTTTTTGGATGTTATTTGTGTAACTGTGTACTTTTTCTTTACACAAAAGGTAGTATGTCCTGTGTCCCGTCTTCCTTGCCTTTTTTCACTTGTTTTGCCTTGAACATCTTCCCATACACTGTAGTATTCAACCCATCCATCCTTTACTGATCATGTAGGTTGTTTTGATCTTCTATTATTTTAACTAATGTTGCATAAATTCTGAAACTCTTGGCAAATTGTTAAATTTTCCAAAATGGAATTTTGAATCGGATTACAAGTATTTTTAATTTTGATGTCAAATTAAGCTCAAAGGGTTTTACTGACTTACCCTTCTGAAATGGACAATTTCCTCAAATGTTTGTCTGCATTTGTTTTAACATTTGATAGGTTTAAAAATTAGCTTAAAAAGTATCTTTAAAGCTTATAAGGTTAAAGATCTTTTCATGTATGAGCTGCAAGTACTCTTTTTGCCCTAAACTGCTCACATGCTTAGACGAACCACCCTTTCTGTACCATCTTTGGATATTGACTTTCTGAATTGAGCTACCACAATCTTGAATACTCACCATCCCACTTTACTTTTAAATGTCAGCCTACAAGATCAGTCAAATGTCAATTGTCTTATGCTTTGGGCTTGCTGCCGTGCCCAGGAAGGCAGTAGTTTCTAGTGTTATGGTTTTAACTTCCCTTTCCAATTATTTTCCTGGTCTAAGTCATAAAACATTCCCCCCCACCAATATGGCTGCCCATTACCCTAACGTCATTTAAGGAATAATCTTCTAGAAGGAAATTTCATTCTTACCCAGTATTAATTCCCAAGTGTGTTAGGGTGTTTATCTCAACATCCGAGGCATGATCTTTCTCATTATACACCAGAACCATAGCTTTCTGCTTTCACTTCTGGAAATTGTGATTGCTATTGTAAATGGGGTCTTTGTCCTTCCAAGGAATCTTCTGGCCATTCTGACGTATTGCTGGTTTGTGTATTCTTGTACCAACTGACCTGGCTGAATTTGTCTCATACCTTTGAGGCTTTAGTTTTATGTAAATATGATACCATATTTCACAAACACTACATGTCACTATTTCCTTAAATAAAGGACTCAGTTCCATCACTCCTAGTGTCATAAAAGTTAAAATGCTGATGGATATGCAGCAAGAGTAAAAACAAGAGTAAGATAAGCACAAGTTTCAGAACACTGGTCCCATCTGAAGAGGGGAATAAAACGGAGAAGTGCAGAGTGCTTCGACGACTCCTGTGTAAGTTATTTACCGAAAAAACTTGGAGCGAACATGCCCAGAGTAAAATCTGTTAAATCAAGGTGGTTGAATGATTGTTCATTTACAAAAATCCAGGGACTTCTGCCAATGCCCGAAATACCTCTCATCAAACAAACACTGAGCTTACAATAATTTTTGACTGATCTGTTTTCTAGCATGCTATCGTTTTTATCTCAAAAGAATCAATTTGGGCATGGCCAAAAAGAAAGTTTTCACTAATTTTGGCAAGTCCCTAAAATACTTCTTCCCCTTTGTACATCTTAGAAATTACCTCATTTATCTCCTTAAAATAAATACAGGAAAGTTCTGGTCAAACATAACCATATTAACTTGTCTACTTGGGTATATAGTAGGGGTTGGCAGGATCTGTATGAAAGTTACAGGTTCCTTCTTTCAATTCAGAACTTCCATTTCCAATTTTGGGGAATCTTTGGTTCAGCTCAAAGATAATGCCTATTATTAGCTTGTACTATACAATTATATAGCTTGTACTATTAATCTCAGAGATAAGTGATTATAATGAGATGTGAAATCACGGACACTGACTAGCTAACCCACAGTCAGCAAACATGAGGCCCGCGGGCCAAACCTGGCCCTCCACCTTGTTTTATCCAGCCGGCATCTTGTTTCTACCCGGTGACAATGCCAGCTCCTTGCCCCTAGTTAAGGAGTAGTTACATTTACACAGTCCTAAAGTTACATTTGGCCCTTTGAAGGCAACCATGAGGCTGATGTGGCCCCTGGTGAAAATGAGTTTGACACCCCTGAGCTAACCTATAGAGGACAAGATGGTAGAACTCCCATTCCCTTAAAAATAGTAACTACTGAAAATACTTTCTTGCAGAAATAGTAAATGGATGTCTTCGAATTGTACCAGTATCTTTCACCTCTCATGTTTTCTAATTCTACAGAAAAGGTTATGTCATTCCTCTCTGAAAAAGAATTTCATATGATAAAAAAACAGACAAGAAATCCAAGTACAATTTTTTAATAAAGATAATTACAAAAGATGGAAAAATCAGCTCAGAAAGGCCAATTACTTCTTTAATAGATCAGTTTTTGACATAATAACTCACATCAATTTTAAATACTATCACATAAAGCATGGTGGAAAAAAATTTTGCTTCATAATTAGAAACTCACACTAAAACTTGCCAAGAAAAACAAAAACAAAAGCCATTTTGAAAATAAATACAGTCCATGCCGAAGTAGTATAAAATGAAGCCAGAAGTCTTCAAAAAGGAAACATTTTCTTCCCAATATTTTCTCATTTTTTAATGTCTTCTGAAACTGGAGACTTTCAAATTCAAGGGTTGCTGAGCTGTTCTGATTTGGCTCTGTTAAAAGAGGCAACATAAAATATTAAAAATAGTACAATCTCAGTTTAAATACAGGTCCTGCACACTCATGCCAAGAAACACAAAAGTTAATAAGCAGCACCTTAATATCTGATGTACTGACCGACTGCCTTAACATTTCTAGTAGTTTTATAATCTTTTTCGAGTTATCCTATAAAGGCTAGCACAACATTATGTGTGCTCAAGCAATTAAATAAGCTTTCTGACAATAAAAATCTTATGTTTGTTAAAAAACAGTTAGGCTAGCCCAGAGTTTCTTAAATGTACCCATCTTGCAAAAGGATGAAATCCTGTATATAGAAATAAGCACCATGGAAGACCATTAAGTGCCTGTACAAATACTAATAGCAAAAAATCTCAGATAAATTATGTAAAAGAATACAAATTGTTCAGTTACAACACTGACTGGTATTGATCTTTGTGATTTTAAGCAAGCTACATCAATGACAGATGGGCAGCTAAACAGATGGCATATGTCGCCTTATGTGCCAGCACAGACAAAATTCAGAGCATGTCACACAGCTTACTAATGTTCTCAGGCTCAGTCCAGTACCTCTAAGAAGAATACATACCCAAGTAATTATGTTTATTATTCGTATAGTATATAAAAATGACACAGTAAGTAATATAACTTACCCTTTGGTATCCGTTTTTTCACCACTATTATCCTTGGATTTATCTTCTTCCTTAACATCTATAAACAAAAATTAGAAGAGGTTAAAACCTATTTTGAAATATACTTTTGAAATTTAACACATTTTAATGTATACCTTACTTAAAGGATAAAAAGCTCTCATATATAATCTTACCATTTATTAATTCAAAAACTGAATAGGCTTTGTGTTAGGTGCTATGCTAAATGACAGAAGTTCACGGTACCAATGTAACAAACAGTCCTTGTCCTCTTGCAGTTTTGCTTTTGTGGGATCTCAGTATTACAGATGGAATATGTGCGATGAAGTTGTAAAGCCAGGGGACATGAACACAGCACTCGGCGATCAGAAAAGGCTACAGAAAGTAACATCTGAAAGTTTCCTGAAGAATAATAATAGCTCATGGGTAAAAAAGGGGAGAAGTATCTTGAACAGAGGGAAAACTTAACCTTGACACAATGCCCAGCCAGTGTGGCTCAGTGGGTTGGGCACTGTTCCACAGGGCAAGGGCTTGCTGGTTTGATTTCCAGTCTAGGCAGACAGATGCCTCACAGACGCCTGGGATGCAGGTACAGTTTCCCCTGCCGGGGCACATGTGAGAGGTAACCAACTGATGTTTTTCTCTTACATCAATGTTTCTCTCCCTCCCTTCTCCCTAGAAATAAACAAAATCTTTTTAAAAATATTTTAAAAAACAAAAACAAGAACTCCAGTACAAGAAGGAATTAGCAGGTTGGTGGTAGGAACTGAAAGACCACCCTGACTCGAGTACTGTCAGAAGAGGGGAGAATTCAACAAGATGAGCCCAAAGACAGAGCAGAGGCTAAATCCTATTGTTTGTATCATTTGTTCTTAATCCTCATTATAAGTACTGGAACTTTAACATAGAGTAATTGTAGTAATTCAAAACTGCAAAAAATATATAAATAAATTTAAAAAATTGGCCCAAATGTGATTATTTTATTTTAAAATGGAAATTACTCCTATTAAGTTTAATATTGTTTTTAGAGATGGGAAGGGAACGAGAAAGGGAGAGAAACATCAATGCATGGTTGCCTCTCACATGCCCCCAACTAGAGATCTATGCCACAACCCAGGCATGTGCCCTGACTGGGAACTGAATTGGCGACCTTCTGGTTCGCAGGCCAGCACTCAACACACTGAGGTACACCACCTGGGGCTGAATATATTCTTTAAATAAGCAAAATAACCAAATCTGTGAGGCAATGACCTAATAATAAAGATACAGTAAATTATAAATTATACAGTAAATTCTATGTAGAATTGCTATTAAGCATTCTATGTAGACATTTCGCAAGACTGGTCTCAGCTAGAATACACACTTGTGGACATTAACATTTGTTTTGACTTCTGGTTTAATTTTGGATATGTAAACTTAAAAAGTACAAAAATAGAGTTAGGGAAGGAAGGAAAAGGAATGGCCCTAACTTAAATTTTTAAAAAAGTTTTCTATGGTAATATTTTACCTGTAGGCCAAGGGATTTTAACAATTGCAAGGCCCCATAAGAATAATATTATAAAAAACTTTTTTTAAGTTAAAAAAGTATCAATTAATATCAGCAACAGAAGTGTGGAGCTAAGATTAATCTACTACCAGGCCATTAAGACAGATCAAGAGGTACTGTCATTTTTAGCTAACGCAGCAATGAAAGACAAACATCCCAGTGTCCCTACTTTCCCATTTGGAAGAAAAGCAAAGAAGAAAGATTTGAAAAGGAAAAGAAACCAAAAAAGGACAGATAAGACAACACACTGACAGTGAGGAAAAAAGAAAAACAGTAGGAAAATCCTACAGCTAAAGCCCAAGTCCTCCTTACCTCAATCACGTCTAGAATTTCTGGATGTCAATCAGTACAGAAGAACAGACTGAAGCCATAATTGTAATACATTGGGAAGTTAAAATTATAAAATGGTAGAGAACAGTATATTCCAGGAGGAAATCCACAAGTAAAAGAACAGAACTAGATGTGTCAAGATATGCTATGAATATCCCCTATCTTTTAGAGTTTTTACATTTTCTTCAAACAATTCTGAAGAAAGTCTATTATCTGAGCTTTTCCAAAATGCTCAAACTGTTCTAAGGATAATGTAATCTTCTTGTGTTTTATTCCCAGCAAATAAGCTTTAGGGAGTTAAAAATTATCTCAGATTTCAGTTTTGCTCACACCCTATAAATGGATCTATAACCACTTTGTCTTCTCTCTCACCTAATCTGTATCACAGTACAATGTTCACTATGTTAAGCCCATATAAACCAAGAGAAGGCAATAAAGTTTCCTTCATTACAAAAGCAAATGAGATTAACAACATTTAGAGAGCTCTAAATGAAAGATAGCTGGGAAAATGCCACCTACCTAGCACTGCACACCTCCAATACTTGTATAACTAACTTCAGGATCTCATAAAACCGACAGTGCAGCTCACTTTTTAAAAAATCACAATTTTAAGACACATTTACTGGAAAATAAAACTCACCTGCTTTTTTGTCCTCTGTTTCCTTCTTGTCTTCCTCGATTCTAGCTTTCTTTGCTCCTTTCTTATGATCAGCCACATTTCTACGACCTCCTTCTCCTTCATCCTCTGAATCTGAGAATTCTTCATCACAAGCTATCCGTTTGTCTGATGCTCGAACTGATACATAAAAAAAATTAATTACAGCTTTAACAAAAGTAGTAATCGGCCATTACATTGAAAAGTACAGAATAACAGATACTTAATAATTTGAAGATTAGAACTGAATGCATGGTTTGCTAAATACTAAAAATTTAGCTTTGATATAGAAAGAAATAATAAGTTGAGTAGTTTGTGGAAACTTCTGATCATTTATAGTCATATAAACTGAAATTGCTGACACTCAAATCAGTCTCTGAGACATAAGGAAGTTAAACTATGTAAAATTAAAAACGTAAAAGAGACAAAAATAATAGTGTGCTAATGAAACAAGACCCATTGTGTTCTTGAGCATCTAAAGCCTTCAGTTTGTAGTATTATTTTAATAAACCAGAAAAATGTAATAGAATACACATCAAGGCATCATCTTACTAGAAATTCTCTTATCTGGATCTTCTCCATCTTCATCTCCACTGTCTTCATGAACAGCATCTTCTGGAATAGCTTGCATTTGGACGCCAGGTGCATGAGGTAACATGCGTAAATTTTCAAATAATCGCTGTCTAAATTACACATGCAAAGTTATTAAGACAAAACTCATTTTCTTTCAAGTACCTTTTAAATGTTAAGAGGAAACTGTTAAATAAAAATGTCCTATTTTATTTAGCTAACCCGTGACTTAAGGAACAAATTCACTGAGCACTTATACTTTACATATTTTGAACCCATTTAACACTCAAAATTTACACTGTAGATACTATTTCTTCTCCCAATATTTCATTGTTAAGGAACTATAAACACAAAAGAAAATTAACTTGCCAAATGTCATAGAGAGAGTGGCTGGTAGAGAGAACACAAATCCAGGCCTATATTAAAAGAAATCCAGGCCTGTACTACCATGTCTCTCTACATACTTCATTCTTTGACACAAAACTTTGAAATGTTTTAATGAAAATACATTTCATTTCACTTTCATTTAAAGCAAGGGTATAGCCTTGGCTGGTGTGGCTCAGTGGATTGAGTGCCGGCCTGAGACCCATAAGGTTCCCAGTTTGATTCCCAGTCAGGGCACATGTCTAGGCTGCAGGGCCAGGTCCCGAGTAGTGGGGGCCCCGAGAGGCAACCACACACTGATGTTTCTCTCCCTTCCCCTCTCTCTAAAAATAAATAAAATCTTTTTGAAGTGGGAGGGAAGCAAGGGTATAAATTTATAGTGCCCCTTGCAAATTAAAAACTGATTTTAACTGATAAAAGATTAAAATATTTTTGAGCTATGAAACCCATATATTTTCCATTACGTTAAAAATATTAAATCAGTAATTTTATGGTTTCAAATGCTTTTGAAAAGGACAAAGGAATTATGTATAAAGCTACAATAACCTACTGCACTTGGCCCTCTAAAGGTTCTTAAAGCTGTAGCAAATATTTATGAAAACAATTCACTGATGTCTTACTTTATCTTTTCCATATATTCTGGAGTGTTCTGGTTTGTCATATTTGAAGGACTGATATGCAGTTTGAAGTCCGGTCCAAAATACTCAAAGTAATCATTATATGGCAATTCTATTAAAAACAATGAAATAAAGTTAGATATTTAAAGCTCAGTTTTCACACCAATCCATGCACAAAAATCCAGATTCAACTTGAGAAATATTGCCAAAGAAAATGTTTGAAAGTGAATGCAAAGTGAATTCATTAACTGATTGGTCTCCTATTCACGATTTTAAAATCTAATCCATCTATTTTTATACATTGAAAGTTCATTCACTAAAGATATCATAATAAGAATACTTACCGTTGGGAATCTCACAATCAAGGGCAACTGCAGTTTCATAAGTCCAACAGCGAGCAACATTACGAATTGTGTATCCACCCCCTCCAAGCATCAGTAATGGTAAATTGAAAGTTTTTACAACTTCTACACATTTAGCATGACCTAAGACAAAGAGATTTAGAGGACAGTAAGTCTGCATTGTTATAGCTGAAAAATAAAATTTTAAAAAGATAGCAAACACAAAATTTTAATCAACCAAAATGGCTTTTCTAAATAACATGTAAAAATTTCAAGAGTGTTCTAGTCTAAAACTTTTTATCAAAGCACTTTTCACAATGATACACGAAATCCAGTAAGACATACTGCCCATTTTAGCAAGTGTTCCTGATAGAGATGTCAAACTACAACTACATTAAGATTACAATATAACACTTTTATTAACATGGGAAGATGTTATGTGATGTGAAAATGTTCTATTCATGCAAGATTACATGGGGAAAAGAAATCAAGTAACAATAAACATTATGCACAATGGAAGACTAGTTAACAAATTTTAATTGTAGGTTATCTTTAAATAGTGGTATTATGGAAAATTTTCTTATTGAAGACTATAAAATTAATATTTATTACTATTAAAAACAACTTCAACAAATTTCTATGTGTAGAAATGTAAATATAAAGTAAACCTAATATAAAAATACAATTACTTCCTTTGGATAAATGTCATAATTTAATCATTAATTACAAGTTACTAGTAACTTTTTAGAATGTTCAGGCACTTAAAGTCAATCTTTGAATAAAGAAAAGAAACACCTCTAATTATAGCATAAAGCCATGCCTGTTAAAAAATATTTGGAAAAAATAAAAAAAGAAAAACTACATAAAACTCTACCATCCAAAGTTATTTTTAAAAAAATAATCCCTTTCAATTCTGAGTTACAGTTTAGTGACCTTTTTTTATAATTATATACTGTGAGCATCTTCATTAAGTATTTTTCAGTAGCTGTATTATATAATTCACAACCAATTTTGATTACTGCTATTAGAAAAATGTAACTTTCTTATAAAAGATAATAACTGGGTGTTTTTTAAAACAAAAGTTAACTTACAGACCCTCCTAGTACAGATAGCTGGCTAAACAAAGAAATTTGCTTTTTTTATATCTCAAAACCTGATAAAAATGACTATAAAGGGATTTTTTTGTGGGCTAAAATCTATGAAAATAAAGATTGAGACAGAATACAACAGTAACAACATAAATGAAAGCAGGAAGGAAATAAACAAGAGGTAACTGACTTTAGCACACCTGAGAAACCTGATTGGCAGTGGAAAAAGTTTACACTCAAGTTTAAGATTTGGGATTACAAATTTTATATGCTTTATACAAATGAAATCCTATCAATTAAAAATACATAGATTATTGTAAGTAAATGCTACAGTTCATAATTATAAAAGCTATTGCTTTTAACTATGAAAGCACTGAGAACTTTCAAAGAGATAAGCAGAAAAACTGAGTTAATACATTATCTTAAGAGTACATCTGGTGATCATTTTTGGAAGATCATACGCATTTTGAGGCAAGAGATGGTTATCAACACATATGAAGTTCAACAACATAAAACAGCTGCTATTTGGGCATTATTAACCTACCAAGAAAAGGGGCAATTAATGTCATATCGTTCAACCTAAAAAAGCAGAATAATACATTATACCATAATTAATGCTGCCTGGTATGGTAGAGAGTATTAATTAACCTTAAATAAAATAGACTTTAATATCTATCTTTAGTATTTAGTTATTTAATTACATTTAGGCCAATAGTTATTCTGGAAAAAGTTCTATTTGAGAACTCTTCACATCTATGAGAGAATTCGAAGTAGAACATCAACTTGTTACCAAAAATATCACAAGGAAAACAACTCTAAAATCATTTACAACATCCTTGATAATTTTAACAACTCATTAAGTAAAATTTCAAATTTATTTTTATTTGCTATAAATTCATTCCATAAGTCATTTTTTTTAAATTTTGATCTGGACTTCTATCACATGTTGATTTCAACACTTGATCAATTTAAGTGTTAGAATTAACATAATCTAATCTCCCAAACAACTTTTTCTCAGGAAGCCACTTGAAAATGTGCTCCACAAAATGGAGAGACAAAATTAAGAGGAAGACAGAGGAAATAGTAACCAGAGGAGCCAATGCAACAGAGAAGCAAAAACAGCTTACTCTCTACCAGGTCTAGAGGATACTCATCGAAACAGGACCAGTAAAGAAAGGTGTCCCTCAAGGTTAAACTGATAGGACACTTAATGCACCCGAACATATGAAGCTACTCAGACACTAGCTATTTAATAATGTGTAAAGAGAAAATTAAGTAAATGACATACTGGACAAAAACAGCAAATTATGCAATAAAGAAAAACTGATAAGCTGAAATGTATTTTAATGTTATTGATAATACTATAAACACTGAATACCATAACCAAAGTTCTATTATAAACACCAGATTTAAATGGTAAAAATGGGAGATACAAGATTAGAAGGGTGTGTGTGCACTGGGGATAAAGTGGTAAAAGGAAGCTAAATCCCTCTTCTTTCGTACCAGTAAGTGAATAGACAAGGCTGATGTGAAAAATTAAAAGTAGCAAAGTTTGAACATTATTCAGAGGAAGATACACCAAAAGAATCAACCAAAAACAATGAAAACAGAGTTGTCCTGGCTGATATTGCAACAGGCCATAAAATTTTTCATGTATAAATGTAGACATAAATTTGACAAAATTAAAAAGACCTGAACACGACCTTACAGGAACAAGATTAACAGTAGTTCTGGGACTGTCACCCTTTATTTAATTTTTTAAAATTTTTATTTATTGATTTTGGTACAGAAAGATAGGAAGGGAGGGAGGAGGAAGACGATGACGACAAGGGAGTGGGGAGGAGGAGAGGGAGACAGAAACACGGATTTGTTGTTCCACTTACTGATGCATTCACTGGTTGATTCTGCCATATGCCCTGACCAGGAATTAAACCTGCAACCTTGGCATATTGGGTGGATGCTCTTAACCAACTGAATCACTTGGCCAGGTATTACTCATATTACCCTTTAAATGGCTTACCTTTAACTGTCAGATTGAAGCAACCAAGTCGATCTCCAGACAGTGAGTCTGCACCACACTGTAACACCACAGCACTAGGCTGATACATCTCCATCACTTTTGAGATAATCTATGTACAAGATAACAAATGTTATTATCTCTAATAAGATTTTCAAATTCATTTCAATTTTTAAAATTAGTAATACTTACAGGCTTAAATATCTGCCCATATGACTCATCATCTATACCATCTCTCATTGGAAAGTTGACAGCATAGTATTTGCCTTTTCCTGCACCAATATCCTAAAATATGAAGTAAAATAGGTCTTGGAGAATATTTCATAATAAAAAATTCAACATATTTATTAAAATATTTTAAGAGATTAAAAGAACAGGTAACAAGAGCCAATTCTGAATTCATTATGTAGGTTGAGAAAGGAATAACACGGAATGGAGTAAGTGCATACTTTAACATTTATAGGCTGCTATAAAGCTGAAACAACCAATTCCAATGAACCTGTAATGATTATTTTGGGGAGTTTAACATAAACAAGGCAATATTAAGTTATATACTACATTAACCCAAGAAGTTCACCATAAACAGAGTAAGAAATTTTTATGAGTAAAACTATAGAAAATAATACTGAGCCAAAGAACCCCGAGGGACAGTTGTTTCTGTAATGCAGAATCCTTCTTGTGGCTCACAATCTGGCGTGAGTTTACATATGATTAAAGAAAAGTCGCCCTCTCTGGTGTGGCTCAATGGATTGAGTGCTGGCCTGCGAACCACAGGGGGCCAGCCAGGGCACATGCCTAGGCTGCAGGCCACGTGCCCGTTGGTGTATGCAAAGAGGCAACTGCATATTGATGTTTCTCTCCTCCTCTGTCTCCCTTCCTTCCCCTTCTAAAAATAAATAGTATCTTTAAAGAAAATAAAGAAATGCTCAGATTTTCTTGAAGTTTTAATAGCTTCATACTAAAGCATCAGTCTTTGTTCTTTAATTAGGCTTGAAATAAGTGTGTTTTCTACTGGTTGAATAAGTACCACTCTAAGTATTTAATACCTACAAAAGCAGCAAAGGAGAGAAGTTGATGGCTGGGTTCCAGTTATACACACATACAATACATATACATATATTATGCATATTTATTTGTGTATGCAATGCATGTATGTACACAAGTATCTCTCTCTGTGTGTATATAAGGATATACACACACACACGTATATATTCCTGGAAGAGATGAGACAGAAAACATTTCTACAAACCAGTGCCTTAACACCACCAAAGGACTGGACTGTTGGGGACTGAGTCTTACGTGTTTTAGGTGGCAATGTTTCAATAAATATGAATCTTCAGAATTATTAACATTTGTATTTCCCTTATGTCTCATGGAATGATCTTAGCTTGAATCCGTTTTTTTGAAAAACGTATTTTATCCTTCACTACGGGTGATTATGACTCAATATTCCTTTTTATTGAATGTATTGAGGTGACACTGGTCAACAAAATTATACAGGTTGCAGGTACATAATTCACCAACACATTACCTGTGCACTGTAGTGTGTGTTCACCACCCCAAATGACCCAACTTTCGATGAAGAAAAAGCAAGAGGAATTATACCCACCACAGCTTTTCTTAAAGAAATTAAAATTTTTACATGTAACTAAATAAAAATTATACAAATGCAGATAAAGTATTGTGAATCCCTAGACTGCTGCACTAAAAATACACTTGGAATAAACTGATATTAAGAACGAGAGGGGGGGACCTAAAAAACCCAGAATTTATTTATAAAAAATTGTGTACTTATTCTTATGTTTAAACTTCAGTCACCTTCAAAGTACTCTGCATTTGATGCAACCTATTGAGACGTTTTTTCCACTGCTCAGAACAGTTTTTGATCTAGTCAATTTTGATGCCTTTTATTACTTTTGCTGTTTTTAGTTTGACCTTTTCCACATCATCAAAACATTTTTCTTTGAGGACTTTTTTCATCCAGGGAAACTAAAAAAGTCACTTGGGGTGAAATCAGCTGAATAGGAAGGATGGGGCATGGGGTTCATGCCATTTTTGGTCAAAAACTGCTGAACACTCAGCACAGTGGGACAGGTGCGCTTGTAAATCACCCATCTTGAAATGGGCAAACACGCTGAAAGAGTCTTCAAATAAAAAATTCACTGAAGCTGAACACAGCGTCTCACAGCACCAGCTGATGCACTGATACACACAGGTTCCTAGAACACTCACCTAGCAGGGGAAGCCTGCACTACAAGGGGCCTGCCCTCCAAAAGTCAATTCTCATTTTTTGGGGGTCCCATCTCATACAGCAAGTTGATCAGCAGTTATCACTCTAGGCTGGCAACTCAGAGCTGTTGCTCTTTTTCATTTCTTACTCCACAACTGCTACTTTATCACACATTTGTTTTTATTCTTCCACCTAGACACTACTTAGTTAATAAATGCCAACAGGGTTTTTAACAATGATCTAATAAGCTCAGAGTAGCCCTCTTTTCTGATTTACAATGAATTTCCAGGTAGAAAATAACATCCAAAGATACAATTTAAGTTTCACAAAAATCCAAATACAACTACACATACAATGTAATAATTGATTTTAGTACCCTTACAAAATTTTGGGGACACCTGTGTAATAGCCAAAAGGAAAAAATTATGATGGCTTTTCATAAAATCTTAGTCAGGAAGAGATGTTCAAAGTCATCCTCAAGTCTTTTTTTTTTTTTTTTTAAAACACGCATTCGCCAACAAATTCAAGCAATCGAAAAAATACTGTCAAAAATTAAGATATCCCCATTCACCATTTCTGAGATTAATTAGAATTATATTGCGAAGACACTATCCTTCCTTAAGCTTAAAGCTGAGAAGCCCCTTTCCCCCCATAATTTCCGCAGGGATGCAATGACTGTAGACAAATGAATTCTACTGGTTTAAAGCAGTGGTTCTCAAATGTCAGTGTGCAGAATAACCCAGTGTTTCTGGGCATGAGAGTATGCGCTTCTAACAAGTTCCCAGCGGATGCTGATTTTTGCTAGTTTAAAGATCATATACTATGAGAACCATTGGGTCTATAAAATAAAACCAAGCGGGAAAAGGCATTGAAGGAGCTAACTGGCAAGGAACTGAAAATATAAATTTGCAATTTTAAAAGCCACATAATTGAAGATGAAATAAATTAAATAATTCACCTACCCATTTATAATAAAAAAATGGTTTTACTATCACAACTATTACTGAAAGAGTATCACCTTGTGGTCAAATAAAAAGTCACATTTAAAGAATACATTAAGGCCATGTTAAACTTTCAGTTTCTAAACAAACTATAAACTTCAAGAAGTTTGCAGAAACAGGCTTTAACCACTGATTTTTATATACATAAAATACAAGAGTACCAAATGAAAAAAGATAACAGATACATAATAGAAATAAATGTACTTAATATAGCAGGCAGCCAAGATAAGCTATGGTGTTTCTCTATCTACAATAAATTTCCTAAGCCTAAGGAAAAAAGATATTAAAGTTAGACCTATTAAATCAACACCAATCATAAAAGGAGGGCATTACAAGAACCTAAAAGACTTAGTCAATTTTTTATTCTATCAATCTTCCTAATAAATACCAATGTAGACTTATCAACAAGTACATTTAGGTTCACACTGTGTACATCAAGACAACGGCTTCGTGCTTTGTTAATGTTCAAAAATATTTATTCAACCAAAAATAGTTGAGCAAAAGAAAAGTCCTGTAAGTTCTCATTAAACTTTGCTTACCTGGACGGCCTGGGGTAGGGTGGGGATTAGGGGGTAGAGGGACTGAGCAAAAAGGAAAAAGGACTCATGGACATGGACAACAGTGTGGTGATTGCTGGGGGAGGGGTGTATACGGGAACTAAATGGTAATGGAAAAAATACAATAAAGATTAAAAGTTTTTAAAAAGTTAGCTTATATTAAGCAAAACTGAAATCTAGCAGATGTTATAGCATATAAATAACTCAATTCTGTGTATAAGGTTCAAATTAGTAACTCAAGAAAAATATTACTTTAAGTACATGACTACTAGCCTCCTAGCTTAATTTCATATTTATCCAGACAGAATTCAGTCTTACCCTTAAGTCCCCTGTTCCAGGGAAGTATTCCCCATATTTATGGAATGATACAGTCATTACACGATCTGTAGTGTAAAAGGCTTCTTCAACACCATCACCATGGTGGATATCAATATCAATATATAAGACTCTCTGATGATACCTGAAAAGAAAGCCATAGTAAGTCATTTAGAAGTTTTAATATGGGAAGAACCACCATGGACTTTTGAGCTCTTGAATTCCAAACGCTTAATCCCCTTTCTTACTTTAATTCCAGCCTAAGAGACCAATCAAATATCTGAACTTACAATTTGACCCTCAGACCTTTAAATCCTCTCTTTAGGCGCTACCTAGGTGAGAAAATATACTTGCTGTGAAATCTGTCCTATTCTATGTGCTTTAAAAACATAGTAAAGTACATATTTCTTTATATTAACAATTGAAGATTATACCATTTTTAAGACTGTTACTTCAAACTATGTTTCTAGTAAATATTGAATCTTATAAAATAGGGTTTGACCATTTCTGGTTCGTCCAAATTTGGCCAATGGCCTCTTCTGTACAGCCTTTGCGATCAGAACAGTTTTTTCATTTTTCAAATGACTCAAAAATAAAATCAAAACAAGCGTATTTTATGATATCTGATGAATAAATGATACTAAAATTGCAACGTCCAAAAACAAAATGTTATTGAAACATTGGCCATACTCATTTGGTTACGTACTGTCTATGGCTTCTTTTGTGCTTTAACTGCAGAGTTGAGTTGCCACGACAGAAAGCACATGTGGAATTCTTATCACTTCACAGTGCTGCTTGGAACACTACAAATCCCAGTAAGCAGTTATAACTCATATGCATTTTAAGAGCCACAGGTATCACAAACTGCAACATCTTACTACCAGTGCATACCCATGTCAAAACAAGAAAAAAGAAAGTGAACTTCAAATGTCATCTTTTCAAGGCACAGTGAAATGAGGATTATTACTGAATTAGATGCACTGTATTTAGTATATAATGATACCACAGCTGTGTTAAAAGATTATAATATAAGCTGACACCAGACTAAATACTCATTCTTAACTCGAAGGGAAAGCAAGATTCAGAGACCTCGAAACATAAAAACAGTATCTCCTCGTAGCACAGTTTCTTCATAAAAATAAAGCCATGAGCACAAAGTTTCTGAGTGGCTCATAAGCTGTTTAATCAACAGACAATTAAATCATGTTTGATTGCACCAATTTAAGAAATGTGTCCAGAGAAATAAAATTAAGCCTGTTTAAGACTATTAGCATGTGAACAAGAACTGTGGCTCAGAGACAAAGACACAGGTATCAACATCAATGGCAAATTAATAACAAGGCAAAATTTCGAGTGGTTTTCCTGGGCTCTTAATTAGTCACCTGCCATAGCCCAGTTGCTGATTTGAGGAGTCAACACAAAACTTCAAGTGACTGAAAATCAGCCTCTATAAAGAGTATGTGTGGAATAACTACAGGCAACACATTCAAAGGTGAGAAAACACTAACTGCAATATGAAGGGGGATCTGCTTAGATGGGTTACAACTGATGATGGTAAAAAAAAAATATCTAACTTAGTAACTCCAAATTCACATACATGTACCTTTGGCGATATCTCCCTTAAGCTGCAGTCAAGGATAACTTTAATTCCTTTAGCAACTTAGAGATAATAATCCCATCTTTAGAAAACAGAGCCCCACTCTACAAGAACTAGGCAGTTAACATTCAATTCAATAGGTAACCAAACTTTCTTTCACGCAGATTTCAAATATTTGCCATCAAAAGTTTAAAAGCTTACAAAATTTTAGAACATAAAACTTCCAGGGTCATATAATTTTTCATTACCTGAAACTGTAACTCAAATTTAAATTGCCAAACTACTTTTTAATATTTTTTAAAAGGGTACCTAATGGGAATTTTAAACATTATGCATTTCTCATTCTTAACAATCCAAGAATTGAGCAAATTTCCTATTATTTCTACAATGATTTGTAATAAATCCATCAAAGATTCACATTAACTATTTTCAATCTATTTACTTGATGTTATTTTAAAAAGTTGTATTTTTATTGTTTTAACTAGACTACTTTTTCACAGGAAAAATATCAACAGATTAACTTACTTTAGTAATTCAAGGATGGCAAGCACAATATCATTAACATAACAGAATCCTGATGCTTCCGATTTCTTAGCATGATGCAATCCTCCAGCCCAATTAACAGCCATATCAGTTTGTTGTCGGTTTAACTTCACAGCTCCAGCTAAGAATCAAGATGGGATAGACTTTTAAAATGTTTAAAATTAAAAATTAATATACCTAGACAAAAGCCTATAGGAAAGAATATGCCATGGGTAAACCGAGAGTTTAAATTCATAAAAGGCAAGAATCATTGTTCAGAGCTCTAATAGCAGTTTATCCTCAGATAAATATGCTCCTACAGCTGTGATTTGACTAAATATGAGCATATATGGAAAGTGGTAGCAACAATGGTTGCTAGAAGAGAGGAAGGAAAAAGAACTCTGTAAGTGACAATGAAATGGCAGTAAGAAACTAAAAAGTAAAAAACAAGCAAACAAACAAACAAAAAAACTACCTCGGAGTCATTATGATTATAAAACATAATTGGGGCTTTTGCTAAACAAATAACCCAAAAGATATATATAGAGTGTAAATCAACTATGTCTTACTGAATCAGGATACTTACCAACTGAGCCACCAGTTGAGAGCTGACAAAACTCAAAGAGTCCATCAAACACTGGACAATCTTCTCCAACGTTAACTGTGAAAAATGGATTTCACTGATTTCAATCCATTCTGCGAATTACTAAAAGCCTTTTCTTACAAAAACCATTTCCTACAAAATACTTTTTTATTTGCTGCAACCATAAAACATACACACATCATAATAGTAATCTAAAGTCTGCAATTTAAAAATATAATCTATAATTTTAGCCAATATAACGAAAGTGTTATATTAGAAACACCACTACCAAATCTTACCAGGATTATTTGTGGACTCTCTCTGCTCTATTAACAAGAAATCAAAATCTATTGAAATATAAAAGGTAGTAGCCTTTATTACATTAAAACATAAACTTAAATTTTCTACGCATTTTTTCCAACATAATGACAATAAACTGAGATTCTAAAAAGTATGAGTAACTTCAACTGCTTTATAATTTACATTAAAAAAAAACATACAACCCCTAAGTACACAGAACATCGCAACTGCAATGTATTTTAGTGAGTACTAAAGAGATAGAATAGCTGGTTGCCAATGCCCATAGTCAACCGTGACCTTCAAAAATGGTTAAGAACTAACTAGGTTCATGGCAGTCAAGAGAGAGAAGGGGCACTGTAAGGCACAAGGAAACAAAACACAGATACATGACACATCAAGACATATTAGTTCCTTAATACTGAGAGAATGAAGGGGATACAGGTATGTACATATAACACATTCTTAGACTGTCCCCACCCCCAAAGTATAACCTCTTCTGTAAGTCATAATCTTATATATATAGCTTTGTACACTCTTAATTTGCATTTTATTAAATAAAATATGATAGAAATGTATATAAAATTCTATGAGTGAGATTTCTCACAAATACACTTAATTTAGTATTACTGAAACTGTTCATTTTTAAAAATCATCACTGAAGTCCATTAATGAAAACAGTGGTAAGAATGTAATCCAGTATCAAGCTTTAAAAGACACTGGTCCACAGTCATTTAGGGTAACATTTTGCATTCTACCTTCAAGCCAACCAATCTGTAGTAATATGCTTTTTAATAAGAGAACATTATGTAGAATAAAACTAAAATCTTCATTAATATCACAACAAAGGGAAGTAACAGAGAACATGCATGACAGACTAGATTAACTAAACCACCCAAAGAGAAGAGGTATATACAACAAGCTAAGGCCAACCGAAGTATAATTATTTTTTTTAAAGCAGGGTCATGGGGTCTCCCTACCAACAGCCATTATCCCGAAGTTAACAAGGAACCAAAACAAAAGGCAAGAGAACATCCAAATAGCTCTTTGGCAGTTTGGCAGACCGGAAGGCTTCAGTGAGTTGTTTTTAAAAGTAGTTTTAATATTTTTACATTGACCTTTCACATCAATGAATAATTAAAACTGTATTTTAGGTCAGGAAAAATACCTAGATTTGGATAATATTAACTAAAGTTTCTAAAAATACTCATTTATATACTTAATACTAATTATACACTTTTAACATAGACACGTACATCTCTGCATCTGCTTACTATACTCAGACATGTTATCTGGTCTTATTGAACGTAGAAATTTGATGTACTCATCACTGTGGTATTTTGTCATTTCTTCGGCAGTGGCTTTATGAGGCCTCTGTGAAGAAAAATAAATGTTAGAAATGTTGAATTACAACTGATTATCAAACCTAAAGCACACAATTTCCTCTAACAGTCCTCTCAAAAGAACTAGGTCTTCCAGAACAAAGTAAATTCTAAAGCTAATTCATACTTTAAAAGCATTAGACAGGCCTAACACAAACTATGACTTAATCACTTTTTTATTTTAGTAAAAATAGGTCAACCCTTATTAAAGTCAAATCCATGTTCATAAATGCTGCTTTCTTTTTCCATCATAAACCTTCCCTATATCCACTGATTTTATCAATGACCTCCCAGAATGGGACTCATTCTCCATAAGTCTTTGTTCACAATCTCATTTTCCTTTGCCTAACCAAATCACCTTTGTTCTGAAGACCGTTTCATTTATGACACATTTCTTCCCCAATGCTTTCTGACTGAAAGTCTAATCCACCTCCTCTTTTCTAAATGTCTACACCCAAAGAAACAAAGCTTACACATATTCCCTAATACTGTTACCTGTTTCAAGACTTTTTTCTCCCCAAATAGATAAAAATTTTTGTGTCTTGTATCTATCTACATATACTGTCGTCTTTATCTACAAAAACCTTTAAGGCAGTTATATCTTATGTTATTCTGTACTCCGCTTGTCCATTTACAATGTTCTTTCTGTACGCCAATAAATACATGCAGAATTATTTTTCTGTGTCATTATTCTGTAAGTGTCCCAAATCAACTCTTCGGTAGCATAAACAGGCCAACTATTATTGCAACAAAAATATTTGGTATGCTAAATAGAGTTATTCTCCAGAAATGTAAAAATTTGCGGTAGGGGAAAACCATTTTTAAAATTGTTGAAGACAGAAAAAGAGAGGTATAGGTCCCACACTCAGTTTTCTCTGAATTAAACAAAAAGAGAAGTTTCCATTTTCTTTCAGACCTTCTCTTCAGTTAAATGCCCTCCACCAAAGGGAATAATAAAGTTTCATAGTAGTTAAAAAAAATGAGTGCTGAGTATTTACTAAATATATACTCACATATATTTCCATTTTTCTATATAAGCCATAATTTAACAGCAAGTTATGGGTCATGCGGATTCTATGAGGTTTCATAGGATGGCCCTGCCCATAGTAATAATTTCCAATATCACCTAAAATAGAAAAAGAGACAAACTGAACAATACAAACAAGAAAATCTTCATGAACTATGTAAATTTATGTATGTTCAACATTAAGAAGGCATTTACCATCAAAAGATTTATTTAAAATCTTAAATAATATTAGATTTTGCAACTTTTAAACTGTATTAGAAAACCAATATACTATTATGCACGCTTCTGTATGCCAATGACTCCATTAATACATTGTTTATTTATAGATTAAGGCAAGTAAGTTTTTCCGATTTACAGTTTACTAAAATTTCTTATTTAAGATTAGCCCAAGTGAAATACTCTTTACTCACTTAAAAACATAGTTTTTGTTCCTTAAAATGATATCTTTTAGTAGCCACTGGTAAATTCAAATGCTTAAGGTAAATTCTCTGAGTTTCATTAGCATGATTTTAGAAGTTTAAAGCAGTATTACTTCTTGGATGATCTGCCAGTATCCCAGAAATCCCTTCTAATTAGTATTATGGGGACTAAAACACTTTTTACCCATATCACAGTCAATAAGGGAAATTTTCATAGCTGAAATGTGGATCTTAAACAAAAGTTTTGCACTGATGATATCTCATGACATTTTTCAAAATATTAAGGTTTAAAGCAAGCTTTAATATTTTTACATTGACCTATGTATTTTGTCTTCTTCTTCACCACTGAAGTTATAATTCCTGGCCTATCATTTAATAACATTTTTATACCTGAATATCTTAAGATTTATTTTAAAATAAACACCCAATTCACACATAATTGCAAAAAAATCAATACTTTTACATAAAGCTCTAGTGTTTCTGTAGTAACATTTTAAGGAAGCCTCTTAAACATATATATTATTTTTCTAACATAATGGGCATTTTCTTACAATAGCCTGTATTAGAAATTACTTGTAATAGTATTTCTAGTCTTAAATGAGCAGCTCCAAAATATTGTTAGGATAGCCAAGCTGATTTCAATGGCATTAAGTCATTTATTTCAACATGGGTTTACATAATAAAAGCTAAGGACAAATAATGACATTTACTCACCTTCAGGATAAAAAACATCTTTCAAAAGCCTGCCTCAACACGTACCTTTTTTTGTTTAGTGGAAACTAAGAACTCAAAAGGCTTTTGTTTCTCTCTTCCATATATTTAATAGTCCAGGATGAGTGTTAGTTTTTATTAACATACTTACGTCTAATAACATTACTACTTGATTTTGTTGATACCATACCTCTAATTTACTTAACTCATCATTTTCAAAACAAGCTTCTCTCTGAAAACAATTGATATATACATGGTCATAAGGAAAGCCACCTTTCTTAATGCAGGTGACAACAACAAAGCTAAGACAATATAGACAAATAGCAAAGCAGAACTATGGGGATATGTAACATGCCTGTGCATTTATCACAATTCCAATTCAAAAACAATCTACCTTTCAAGGAAGAATCAGCTATAAAGCTCTGTCCTTCATGGGGCAGTACATACAGTTTCCTTGAAAGCAGTCTAATCTCAATGAATTCTTACATATGGAAAGCCCACTGGTGTTACCAAGCATTATGTACACAAATTAGTGCAAGGAAGGTATTTCTAAGTTACCATCACCACCAAAGAAGATCATGAAAGAAGAATAAAGAAACTCTAGTCTTCATTCACATAACTTCCACCTGCCTCTGGGTAAAAATCACCAAGCTGAAATGTTTCTACTACTACTACATCTTAAGATCAAATCCTCTAGCTACGAACATATTGAATATATCCAGCGAAAAGCCAGATTATAATGGTAAAGACCACAATAATCTATATAACAGACAGTACAGCTGCAATTTTTCAGCAAGTATGTTTGAAAAAAATAACAATAGCAATAATTAGCATTTACTGAGTGCTTATTAGGAGGCAGTATTCTGCTCACTTCACGTTTTGTCTGTTAATATTCCTAACAACCCTATGATGTAGATTATTACATCATGTAGTAATGTAGATTATTACATAATGTAGTAATGTAGTAATGTAGATTATTACTATTTTATAACAGTGAAGAAGGGTGAGATGCAGATAAGTCAGGTAATACTGCCAAGTCACAAAGCAAGCCTGGAGAGGATCAAGATTCAAACTTGGGCAGGACAACTCAGCCAATCTTCTTAAGTTAACAGCTACTGGGAGAGCAATGGCACTTACAGTCATTAGGAAGAAATGGCAAGGAGAAACCTGACACAAAAAGGACATATACAGAATACAGTATTTTAATAAGAAACCACCTTTCTAATCCATCAGTTACTTTGTCAACAACAGGATCCTCAAATTCTGCATGCACATAGGTTTAAGAAGTTTCTCTGCTACAATTTATAGGCTCTGCTCCTACCAAGAAAATGCACACTAAGTGACACTTGCCCACAAGGACAGCCAAGCAACAGAAAATTGCTATTTGGTTTATTAAGAATTGTCCCAAAATATAAGGGGGTTAATAAAAACCATCTCCAATTCTTTCCTGCTTAATTTCCCATCTCAAAATTCTCTAGATGGCTGCTTTGTAGCCATTCACTTCTTATCTATCATCCATCTATCCATCCATCCACCCACCTCTCTCGCTCCTTACCTGAGGACATACCCACTGATTTCAGAGAGAGAAAGGGAGGGAGAGAGAGATAAAAACATCAATGTGAGATACACTGATCAGCTGCCTCTCACGCACACTCCCCGACCTGCAACTGAACAGTCAACAACCCAGGTGTGTGTCCTGACCAGGAATTGAACCCACACCACCTTTCAGTTTACCTGAGCCACTCCAACCAACCTGAGCCACACTGGCCAGGGTGCCATTCGCTTTTTAATAAAGATAAATGTCTTTTCTTAGTTTTTATGAACCTATGGCTTTTCATTCATCTTAATTACATGGTCAGTAATCTAATTTGGGCCTTTTAAATGATATCCTGATTTTCATCAAAATAATAAAAAATGCTTTACCAATGAAGTAAATATCCAGAAAAAGTAGCTCAAGGTGGCTTCTTGAACAACAAACTTTGTTACTCTAAAGAAATTACCATAAAGAATTAGTTATCTGCAAAATTTTAGTAACTGCCCATTCTTCAAGAAGCTATCAGAATGGAAATAGCTATTACGGTCTACAATAGCTTATCCAAGTCCTTAGGACTAGCTGTACTTCAGATTCTTTTTTCAGATTTTATAAATGTGATGTGACACATCTGCCATATATATTGGATGTCCTGCAGTCTGGGGAGTATTCTATAATCTAACTTTAACATTTCTGCAGCAAAAATTTGTAAATACTCACAATAAGTGGAATAAAGATCATGTATTAATTCAGATTAAGCTTTTGATTCTAAATGAGTTACTTTTTTTTTTCAATTTTCAGATCATTTTGGATTTCAGGAGTGTAAAATTTACCTTTACTCTTAAGAAAAGCTGACAAAAAAAAAAAAATGATTCAGGGAAGAAGAAAGCTACTGTATTATTTTTGTCTTCCACAGTCAGTCCACCAGCAGATTTCACACACTGTTCACTCCTCCTCCTTGAAACAATGAAAGTCTTGGCCTTCACTGAGAGTACCACTTGCCTTGATTCTATCCCGACCTGTAGCCACTCATCCACCAATCTTTAAATATCAGGGTTTCTCAAGTTCATTCATTGATTAACAAATCAAGAGCCTACCGTGTGCCAGGCACTGTTCTGGGTGCTTGGGTAAGTCAGTGAACAAGAGTGCTGCCCCAAATGCACTTATCTCAGAAATGAGTCACTTAACTACTCAATACAGAAACTTCAAAGTTATTCTTTATTCTGTACCACCATCACCCAGTTCTTACTCCATTTCCAGTCCATCAACAAGTTTTATAGGTTTTACTCCCCAAATCTTCCTTAAATGTGTCCATGTCTGTCAACTGCAACCATTATATTTTATGTGGACCAACATACATTTAATTCTTGCTGTCAGTCTTGCATTCTATCACTCTATACCATTCTGCCCCCACTTCCAAAAGCTCTCTCTACTTAAAACCTTCAATGGCTTTCTGAGTATCTTCCCACAAAATCTTGTGTAGTCTGGCCCTATACCACCTAGCTAGGCATCCCATGGTTCCTTCCTCTTGGCTTCCTTTTGATTAAGTGTGCCCGGTTCTTTCTAACTACCAGGACAGTGCAGTTTGCAATATCTTACGTAAGAAAAAACTTTTTTATAGCTAGCCCACTTATTTTCTTCCTTCAGACCTTACCTTGTCTGATTACTCTATAAAGGTGTCCTCTCTTACTATCAAACATACAGTATTTCATTTCCTTCATAAGACTCAATCTTTTTTCTACCTGGCAGAGTAGAGACCTTAATCCCATTTGACTTTTCTGAACCCAAAACTGACTTCACTGACAAGTATAAGCCAACTGCTACTCAAAACAGAGAGAAATAAGATTTACTAACCAGCATAAACATCTTTATACTTGAACTTATAAATCTGGCCTCTCCTGTGATTTAATACTATTATGAATGCTACCTCTTCCCCAATTCCAGCTATTTCTGAGGCATTTAAAGTTTGTTAAAAAGAAATAATTACTAATACCTTTTTTTTTTTGCTGTAGCAGAGAAAATTTTTTAAGATAATTTTTAAAGGAGTTATTTATTTTTGAGAGGGGAAGGGAGGGAGAGAAACATCAATCTGCTGGCTCTCACACGCACGACTGGGGACCTGGCCTGTAACCTGGGCATGTGCCCTGACTGGGAATCGAACTGGCTACTTTTCAGTTTGCAGGCCGGTGCTCAATCCACTGAGCCACACAGGTCAATGCAACTTTTTTTTTTTTTTAAGCAGTAAAAATACTCTTGTGTCACCAATGGGGAAAAAGTCTTTTAGGCACCAGGTGCTGACCTCTCCTTCTTCTTGCCTAATGACTAGTTTAATAAGATATTAAACTAGTCATTGTGTAAAAGGATAAGGGGTGGACTAAAGTGAACAGGGATACGAATCTATTTTCATCGTAAAATAGAAAAAATGCCACTCATTCTGTCTGTAACTCAGTAGTTGTAAAATTAGAAAGAATGATATATAAAAGTGCTCTATCTATAAAATACAATGCATTAAACATTTACTCATCAATAATTTAAAATTTCTTTACTTCTCAAAAATTTAGATGGTGGAAGTATAGACATAAGCAAAACAGACTCTGACATCATGAAGCTTATATTCTTGTGGGAAGGAAGATACAAGTTAAGTAGTACAAGTGACAGGGAGAAAAGTAGCATTGGGGTAAAGGTAATAGGGGAAAGTCTCTTTGATAAGGTGAAATTCGAAGGAAGTGAGTGGTAGAGAATATCGGGTAAAAGGACCCGAAAACAGGAAAATCAGAGTCTTATTTTAAGTTATGTTCTACTATGGTCAAGTGATGATGAGTAAGACAATTGGTATTTATGAACTGCTGCTGTAACTCATCCAGCACTAATTAGCAAATCAGAGAAATGATTATCAATTTTATGAATAATAAAGATTTATACTACAGTTAAACCCAAGCAGTTGTATTAAAAGGGTATCTGGCATAAAACTTCAGCACTACTATTATAAAATCTGTCAACTGTTGGCTGCCAAGAATCCTTATAATCTGCTAGGTAAACTAGGAGTATATCAGGAAGCAAGATCTTTGTTAACTTTTACATTCTATCCCTGCATATTATGTTGAGTGCTTTTCTCTGAACCATTTGTTTCCAAACATTTTTTAAAAAGATTTTATTTATTTCTGGAGAGAGATGAAGAGAGGGAGAAAGAGAGGGAGAGAACATTGATGCGGAAGAGAAACATGGATGGGTTGGGCTGCCTCCCCAACCCAGGCATGTGCTCTGACAAGGAATCAAACCGGCAGTCTTTTGGTTTACAACCCGCACTCAATCTACCGAGCCACACCAGCCAGAGCTCTCCAAACATTTTAATGCACCCTGCCAAGATGAGGAAAAAACAAGTGCACAGACCAATATGTGCACAATTGTATAAATTATGTATACAGTTGTATGACATGTGGGTTAAGGACACAGATCCCCACCATCTGCAGCCAAAAATCTGCCTACTATTTCTGCCTCCCCAAACCTGAACTACAGCACTCCCTTACTATCTGCAGGGGACTGGTTCTAAGATTCCCTGGACCCCCCCCACCCCCACCCAACGTGGACACCAAAATCCCCAGATACTCTAGTGCCTTGTATAAAATGACACGAAACAATGCATACAGTCATCCCTCTGCATCCATAAATTCCCAACTGTAGACTGAAAATACTGTTTTCAATCAGTGGTTGGTTGAATCTACAGGTGTAGAGCATATTTCTTGAAAAAAGTCTGCGTATAAGTGGATCTGTGCAGTTCAAAGATCAAGTATTTACACAACCCTGTTAAATGGTGTACACAGTAAAACAGGCACTAAATGTGATTAGTCTCCAGTTTAATTCAAAACAAAGACAAATCAACACTTCCAGATAAAGGGGTAAAAACATACTATAATCATGGCCTAACACAGCTTGGTTTGCTAATTACATTTTAAGTACAGAAATCACATAATTTTATAAAGCCAAAAGAGATTCAGTGACTGATGAGTTTTATCTTTTTAGAGATCACCGATAATCTTGCAGTACGTACAGCAAGATGGCCAAGTTTTAGAAATATGGTTTTGGAAAATTTGGAGGCATGAGTCACTAGTTACGACAAATATGAACTTCTCTCACTTTTCCCAAAAGTATAAGGATGCCTCAAGTTTCTCTTGGAACCAGCATTCCAGTGATCAAAAGGGTATAGTACTGAAGACTGTGAAGTATACAGAGAAACTACCTGTCTTTGGAATCCCTTTCACTTGCCAGACACTCTTTCTGTGTCACCAAGAGTGCCTACTGAGAGCCCATTACTTCCTAAAGGCTGGATTCCTATGGTTACAGAATTTGCTACTCTACTCTTTTTAATCTTTCTTTCCTCCACTTTTTTTAATCAACAAATTAAAACCAGCTAACCCAGGTTAGCTAAAGGCCCTATTACTACTGATACTATCCCATCCCAATCTAATCCATGTAACGGAATTCCTTGGTGCAGACGGTACTTTACTTACATCCTCTTTTTTTTCACAACTGAAAAACAAATACTTGCTACCCTTATATGTAAGCTGACAAAATAGTTTTTTGGTGATACAAACACAACCTTTTGGAATTATGCAAAGCTTGACATAATATCACATGATAATAATTAGCACAACACCTATCCAATTTAATAATCCATGCAAAATATTTCATTAACCTTCCCCCAACAAAACCCCAAAGAATAGTCCAAATGTAAGCAACTACAAATTCCATTGTAAAAACTAGCCAAGGAAGAATCACAGACCAAAGACCTAACCATAAATTTCCAAACATTCAATTATGCAGCTGTTGTTGGCCATCAGGTAAAGCAGATGAATGGTCTACAAGAAAGTCACAATCACGGGGCTTAAATTACTTCCACTCTTCCATTCTATGAAGCCTACAGCTTGTTCTTCAGACAAGCGCTAGCTCCCATTCCCTCAACAAAGACCCATCACAAATAGGTCCACGAACCAACCAAGAGCTGTTGATAAAACTGCTACTTAAGTCTACTTCCCTGTTTTACAGTTCAAGGTTAGTGACAAGTTGTTACAAGCAGCATCTTCACTGTCAACAGCAACTAACAGCTGCAGGAAGAGCCTTAGAACCAGTTTCCCCAACCTTTTTAAACCTTTCTCCTTTATCTTAAACTCTGACAAGAACAAATCTCTAAATCTCAGACACAATATAATTTTAAAAATTAACTTACACACATGGTTATTTACTTTCCGATGTGAATGCAAGGCCAGGGGTTTGCCAGTGACCCAAATATGCAGTCTTAAAAACCACTTTAGTCTAAAAAGCAGTCTACAAAAATCTTTAATAATTGATGTTAAAATTAAAATTTAATCCCATCTCCACTCCTCCAAGATAGCATAATTTCAAACCAGTATGTATTACACATATACATGCTACTCTCACAAAACGTTTAAAACATGGCTTTAACTAGTGTTAGCTACCAAATATCAGACAGTGTAGATTTCTTCTGCAAGACTTTAGATTTTTCCACAAATGACACAGGTGATTATTTTATATAAACAGGCATTAAAAGATTCATCCTTGCTAACTGAAAAGATAGAGTATGTCCATTTCCAGATTAGAATCTGGCCCAGTCTTCTAAGGTCTTTCCAAACCTCTCTAAGATTTTTGTATTATAATACACCAAATGTAGGAAACAGCTTCCAAAATTTGTATTGCTTCAGACAAATTAGATAGGACTTTCAGGTTGTTAAGCCTAGCTTCTTTGTTGCATTCTAGAATTCCTTCTCTGGAGAGTAACCTACTCTGAACTATTTACCATGTTCAGGTCTTTGTGAAATCTGTAAAACAGGTTACTACTCTACTTAGTGTAATTTAGGCTGGCTCAGGAAACAGGATTCCGATTTAACGTTACCGCTCAAACTTCAAATTCGAAGAAACCCCAAAAGTAAAACCTGACTTTCATAATTTACTTCATGTACTATGAACTCAAGCTTACCTAATTATTTAGTACTTCTTCACCACGCAAAGTTTTGCTAGACCAGGACTCCCACCACCTAAACCTCCAAAGCAGGGTGGTATTTCCTGATCGAACAAAGAGCAACAAAGGAGTGGGTGGTAACCACCTCTCAGAAAAGCCAAGACTCAAGGAGTCTGATCTACAACACAAACAGTAACAGCTCCATCTTTCCCTCCACCGTCCTATTTCCCGTGAAAACTAACTGCCTCAAACTCGAAAACCCTAGTTTTTTATTGAGGAAGTGAAGCAGGCTTTTCATTTGAATGCTGAGAAAGTGGCGCTCAAAAAACCGGCGAACAAAGGAGAGGGAATGGAGCCCACGCAAAACATCGGCGTGAGTGTGTCCCCAGCCGAACGTGGGTCTTCACCCTCGTTAACCACTTCGCAGCACTGACCCGGCTCAAGGGGCCCGAGAGGCTGGAGGCGGAGAAAGGCGCTCCGTACAGCCAGATTGGGAGGGGAACCAGCAGGATGGGGGGGGGCGGGGAGCGAAGCGGACTGGAGGGGCGGAGCTCCCGCGGCCGCCGGGCTTTGTGTGGAGTCTGGGCCTGGGTACTGTTTCGACCCGGGGGAAGGGTCGGCTATAGGGGACCGGAGCAAGCACCCCCCGCACCTCTGCTCCCACGAATGGCAGGCGATAGAGATGCCAGGGAGAGCCGTCCCCTCCGCCACCACCACGAAGCCGGGGTAGGCCGGCGCCGTCCCAGAGGCGGCGGACTATACTGCGAACGACAGAGTGTCGGGAGGGAAAGTGGGGCGTCCACCCGGCTCCCGTCGCAGAGTCCCCTGGGACGGCTCACCGGGAGAGAGTCCCGCTCCCAGCGATGAGTCCGCAATGGGTTAAGATTCGGGCAGGCGTCGATCCCTCCCCCTTCCCACCCCTCAGCTCCGGCGCCCCCTCGCCCGGCGGCCTCAGAGCCCCGCGCGGCTCTGGGCCCGGCGCCCCAGCCCTGCCTTCCCGCCAGCTATGCCTCTCACCATCATAGTAGTAGCAGACTTTCTTTTTGCCGCCTCCCTGACTGTACGCCATGGGGTCCTCGGCCACCGCCGCCTCCGGGCTCCTCCTGCTGCTGCTGCTGCTGCCGCCGCGGCTAAGGCGGGGAGAGAAAAGGGCTGGGGCTCAGGTGGGGGCGGCCGTCTCGCGGGGAAGAGCAGGCCAGAGGCAGGAGAGGAGGGGGCGCCGGAAGGGCTCGGTACTGCCGGGCGGAGGGGCTGGGAGCGCGGAGCCGGGGGTGGCAGCGGCGCCAACTCGCGACACTGGGGAGGGGGAGGGAGCCGCCAAACCACCTCCGGAGGCCGAGGGGAGATGTGACTCGTCCACTGTGGCCTCCACGGGGGAGAAAGGGGCACGCTAGAGACACACGCCCTTCAGTCTTAAGATAAGAGGCCTTCTAATAAAAACCAATTTGAAGAATGCGGGGGCAAATCTAGTCTTTAAAAAAAAAGGCAGGCTTTTGCTTTTTAAGTAGATAAAAAGAAGCACAGAGCGATGAACGCTCTCCCCTTCCCGATCTTCGCGCAGTGGTTGCGCCTATCTGGAGCCTGCGCAGTCGGCTCCTCCCCAACCGTAGCCTCGGTTGCCCTGGCCCCCTCCGCGTCCTACCCTGCCAGCCCCCACCACCACTGTCGCGCCGCTACTGCGGGAGCGTACCACGTGCCGCCAGCCCTGGCGGGGAGAGTCCACTGTGGCCCTCCTCCCGGCTCCCACGAGTCCACCAGTGTGCAGCCCATAGCCCGTCTGTGCCAGGGCGCTACCGTGTTCTCTTTTATTCATTTATTCATTTTTCTTTATTTTCACCAAGACTTGCCCGTAGGCTCTGAGGTTTAAGTGACATCACAGAGGTTAAGGAGTAGAGTGTACTGCCAGGTGTGAATGAGCATTTATGGAACGCATTTACTTGTTAAGCACGGGCCTAAGCATTTTTATTTATAATGTGTTTCACTGATATCTAGTTAACTTACTTGAGACTTCCATCAACGCTGAGACGTATTATTTCTAATCCTTCTCTAAAAAATGGGATTAAGGAATTTGATCCACTCAACTGTTGATGGTCTGGGGTTTGAATTCAGACTTTCTCCAAAATACCTGGCTACTCCATTATACTGCCACTGCTGACTGGTCACTTGAAGACCGGAGCGGAAAGCTAAGAGAAAAGATTTTAAAAACTAACGGACGTTATGAATACCTGTGTCCCTGTGTTCAAGACAACATTTGTGGAGCACCTGCGATAAGCCAGGCGCCTGGCAGATAGAGGATGGGCGGCTGACAGTCTTCAGCGTAGCACTCCTATCCCAACTATAGCGTTTACAATTTCCTCCAAATACTCTCCTAATCTCCCCACCACCCATTCAAAACAAAACAAACAAAAACCCCTTATTGAGGCAGGAACCTTTTGGAGCCACTACCCAAAATATCTTCTTTAATATTTGACATCAAAATCCCCAAGGTGCTTATATTTGAAACAGCAGTTTTCCTGGACCTCTCCAAAAATTTAGGAAAAATAAATCCAGGACAATCCGCACCCCCCCCACCCCGTCTGTATTTTTAAGGAGCACCGCAGGTGGTACAGAAACCACAGTATGAGAAACCTTGGAGGAAGAGTTAATTACGTGGTATTGACTTTGAAAGTTTTGCTCTTTCAAGTTCAAAATAACTTGGTACATTCTGAGAACACAATAAATTAATTGAGAAGAAACTGATTGTCAGAGCCAACGTAGAGAAGTCTGAAATGAGACTTAAGGAAACTTATCTGATTCTACTTCTCTCCCTAAGTCTGTTTCCTGTGCCCCTCTTTAGGTAGTTGTATCCCTCTAGCTCAACACTGGCTGTGTTACAGTTACCCACAACTTCTCTGTAACATTCTCATTAGAACAGAGTATCGGGAGAGGAGGGATACTCTGTCTTGGGCATAATCATGTCTCTTGTGCCTAAGACTTAGGACAAGTCACTTAAACTTTCTCTTTTTTTGTGTCTGAATTGTCTTATCTGTAAAATGGGGAAATATCACTTAAGTTCTCATATGAATATTGAGTAGGTCAAATAAAAAAAGAAATATGAAATGTTTAAGCAATACAGAGCTATCTGAATAAATTATTACAATTACTGTTATAATAATTATTATTAGTAGTATTGTTATTGTGTGCATCCACAGCACCTAGCCTTGAACTTGTAGAATCTAGACATGTATTTTGATTGGTTGAGGAATTTGATATATTTATTATTTAATAATTTTAAATCAACAAAAGGAAATTATTTTACCATTCGAAATTGGCATTGGATTCCTTCAATTAATCCAGTGATCAGAGCAGGCCATAAGAATTATGTCCTAAGCATCTGTAATGAGCTTTAGATCATTAAAGGTCAACAGAATCAGTTATTGAAACCTATTGATGAGCTCCAAACTTCACTTACTATTTTCAAATTCATCTCCAGCAAACCTTTTTACCATTAGAAAAAAGGGACAATATATTGAAGAAAACAAGTTGAGAACGTGGTTCACTTATAGATTGCATAATTGAGAATTGTCTTTAAAGTTTTTTTCTTAAGTTCCTGCTCTGTCTATACGAACTTATTTTTTTCCAATCTTGAAGATGTTTAGTGCTTTGAGATATTCAATGAAATGATTTGTTAAACATAAACGGATTATTTAGAAATAAGACTACTGTCACTCAGCACTTAACCGTGTGGACATGTTCTGAGAAGTGTGTTGTTAGGTGATTCCATGTTTATGGGAACGCCACACAGTGCACGTAAACAAACCTACGTGGTGTACCTACAGCATACCATACACCTAGGCTCTATGGAATAGCCTGTTGCTCCCAGACTAGAAGCCTCTGCAGCATGTTACTGTATAAAACAACACAAGACTAAATCAAGCACAAGAGAAAATGATGCAATCAAGAGACTGTAAACAAGATATAGGAAGCTGCTGCCAGCATAACATGGCAGACTGTTTTATAGCAATTTTTTTTTTTTGCATAAGTAGAAAGTACAGTATAAAGTAAGGAAAAGTATACTATAGTAAATACATAAACCAGTACCATAGCTATTTGTTGTTTTTAACAAGTATTATGGACTGTATATAATTAATGTGCTGTACTTTTGTATGACTGGCATGCAGTAGGTTTGTTGACACCAGCATCACCACAAACATGTGAGCAATGCACTGCACTAAGATGACGCTAGGCAATAGGAATTTTTCAGTTCCATTATAATCTTATGGGTCCACAGATACTATATGTGGTCTGTTGTTGACCAAAATGTTACGTGCAGAACTGTATTTAGAAACCAGTTGCCTCGGTTTATGCTGAAAATTAAACCATGCTACCAACTGTCGCGGTAGTTTAATTTTGATCATTATAAAAGAATTACATAGGCGAAAGAATTCTATTACCTAAAGAAGTTTAGATTCCTTGGTGTTCAGCTCTATGTAGCAGTTCCATAAGGTAACACGGAATGTAGAGAAGTGTAGTGACTGACATGGGGTGTCGTCACTAACTAAAACAGCCTCGAGCTGGACTTTCAGCTCAGAACCATGGTGCCTGTTTTCACACAGTATTTACCAAAAGGTGTAAGTCAACTCATAAATCTGGATAGTAACACCAAACAATGAGATTCTAGAGTTATTTGAACCATACATTTGTGTAGTAAAGTTTAAAATTGCCCATTTTCATTAAAAATATACTTTTGAATTGTAGCTTACCTACCAAATGACTCATCTATATTGGACTTTTCAAGTCACCCCCGTTAGCTTGTTAATTGATAAATGCTTTGCTCATGACCCTGGAAACACAGTGTCACTTTGATCCAACCCATCTACTTGCACTCAATTTTTAGCAAAACTCTATACTCACACTGTGTCTCAGAAAATTTACTTGCTAGTGTTTCCTAATTACCCTACATATGTATCTAATTCTTCCTCTTTTCTTCAAATCTGATCATCACTCCTCTCCACTGAGCATCAGAACTGTACAAATAGCGGTGGTGTTTGCATGTTGGGACCATCAAGTGGAAAGTCAAATAATGAGGACAGTGGAACAGAAGCATAGGGACCTGGGCCCTTGAAGACCTCCTTTGTATCTATACCAGGCCGGGAGTGTCTGCCTCTGGATTTCTGGTTATTTTCAGGAAAAAAAGAGAAAATAAGCAGTACATTTGCTTAAATAACTGGAGTCAGGATTTTGCTATATACAGCTAAACATAATGCTAACTCTCATAAAGTATGAGTTAGAATATAATGACTATTAAGAAACTACAGGTTTCTGTTGGGGACAACATTACATGATGTCTAAATATCTTGAGAACAGAGGTACTGAATGCCTTTTGTTCCAAACAATTTCCTCAAAGGTGTATGTAGAGTGAACAGCTGTTCATATCCGCTGTAAGAGATTTGGGTTCCCTAAATTTTCTGTTCTTTTCCTGTAATGTGATTCATTGCAAGTGTAGGTGTCGTCTGACCTTCTTCCTCTTGGCCTTTAGAAATTGGAACTGGCCAGCAGCACAAAAAGTAATACTGCTACTCTGGTCACTGCTGCAGCCCTGAATAATAAATTAACATAGATAGCTTTAACACAGGAGTCTTGGGTTTATACTAGCTACTGAAAATATGGCTAGCTAGCTTAATAGCTTGCAAATAGGGTAAAATCTCTTGACATTTCTTGACAGTTTTTGGTGATGGGGCTAGGATGCTGAGAGAGATTTAGTAACCAACTTACAGAATTTGAATTTGAAACAAGTTAATGGGAATTGGTAGCAAGCATAGTGACCAGATTACATGGTCAAATGGGAATTGAATGACCCTCCATGTTACTGCCTGTTAATGAGGAGGAATTTGGGAGGGATTTGCAGGCTCAGTACCAGGAAGTAGGTTTAAAGATAGACAGCAAAACAGGTTGTAACTCTTCTCCAGTTTGTAAGTCTTCTCCAAGTTGGGGTGGGGTGGGGGACTTCTTCACCATGTTGCAGGTGCTGTCAACCCGTGGCCTCAGACTTATGTCATTTCCTTTCGGAAGCCCTAAGGACTGTAACCAACACTTTCTAGGGACATCTTGTTCACTCCCAGGACTGTACTTCTTGTGTGGAAACCAGGCATTAGTTTCTTCACTTCCAAGATCCGAGTTACTGAACTTGCACGCTTGTTTTTGACATAAGAGACCATCAAGTGCTTAAGGAACCACCAATGGATCAAAAAGCCATCAGATAACTCAGAGGGATAACTAATTCATTTATGTGCACTCTGAAAAGATGTTCCTGAGAAATATGTTTCCAAGTTTAGCAAAGGTGATTTGTGACACCATCTGAGCCTTAGAAAGGCAGTCAGTTTTGCCTTCACTAAGTGGCTTGAGTTGTCATAGATGATAGAATTGCCCTAGATGGCAGATTCTGAACCATTCATAATATATCGAGCTGTGCTTGAATTAATGTCTCAGACCAAGTAGAAAGGTCAAAACAAAACCTTAAGGAGAAAGCCAGTGGTTTTTCTAAGGTAGACCCTGATGGATTACCGGATTTCAGGAATCTGGGGAGCATGATTGAAGTCAATACTGCAGATTGGCCCAATCCTGCTGCTTGGCTATTATTGATAGTGCCTTAATTAAATGCCACATGAGACAAATGGAATGACCGTTAGATTAATCAGAGAGGTCAATGGAGTCATATAATCACACGGAAATTAGAGTTCTGCAAAGAACATGTCGGGTGGATTGTTTGAAGAGGCAGGCCTGTCGTGGCCTTGAAGTGTTCCTGCACATTCTTGCAGAGTGTGCTGGATTGTGAAGTTTCCCTGTCCTCTGACACTGAGCAGTTTCTTTAGCTGGTCACATAGACAACTAAATAGGTCAAGGTGGCTATATTCTGACTACCTTGTAACTGCCTGCTCTTAAGGTGAGGAAAGCTGTCTTGTTCACTGCTTGCTCAAGAAGTCCGAACCCTTGGTCCTGGGTTTCCCTTTTGCAGACAACCTACTCTGTGTGCTGGTGTCCTCTGCACCCATTACATTTCCCTCTAGAACTTGGAGCAAGAGAAACTGATGCAAACATGTTGATGTTCATTCCTGTTGTTGTGCTGTGAGCAAAAAAGTATTTGACTCAGGAGTCTCCTGACTTCAGCCAGAGTCCATGAAGCTAGCAGGTTAACTTACTAGCTTGCAAGAAAGGATGCTTCACAGTTCATGACAATAGAATGCCAAAGCGTTGTCAACAATGAGAAATTTTTCCTTATACCGTGAACCCATAGAGATTTTATTTCCAACTCAGGGTAAATCCTAGATTCTTCCTGATCAATAGAGGAAAAATGCAAAAATTTCTAGGAAACTGCACCTTAGCTTTGGATAGGTTTTACTGTCTAAATTGATATGCTCTTATCTCATTTGTGCTACTGTTAATATAAAAAAGTTGAGGTATTTAATCAAAAACACTTGAATAGAATTGGAAATTGTTGAAGATTCAACATCTTTTTTCAGGTGGATATGAACAGGGACTGCTGATAATCTAGAACAGATATTATTCAGGAGCAGTGAAAGTCAGATTTTGCCAAATGAGCTTTCCTTTACCTCTTTCTCTTCTAACTGTCCATGTTTTCTTTTCATTTCTTTTCCCCCCAGTTTTATTGACATATAATTGACATAAGACCTTGTTTTCTTTTTTCCTCAAATTTTCCATTGCTGTGCCCCAAGAAATTACCATACCTTGCTTAGTATAACAGTCCTTCCCCTGAGAATGCACATAGAAACTGTGTTCTTTGGTGCTACTCACTCTTCTTTTCCACAGTAAAATTTTCACACATTTTAAAGTGTTAAACTTTTCACTGTGGACTCTGGTCTTAGTTGTGCTAGTGGCTTTCTTTTTTTAGAGGATGTTCAGGATGACCAACTGTTAATAAGTTTGCCACCTCGCTTTGCAGAAATAGTTTGATATTAGTTTCATATTCTGTGACATAATAAATTTTTACATTTGTTGGTATATTAATATGTTAGAAAGCATCTGTCAGGCAAAACTTTAAAAGCAGATGTTAAGTCTTGGTTATTTTTTTTCTGTCATCAGTTGCTTTATAGTTTGCTTCTATTGCATTTCATTTATGGTGGTATGTTAATTAGCCAAACACATTTTCATTTCTTCTTAAACAACCAGTATTTATATGAGGTTCAAGAAATGCTCTTGCTTAAAAATAATACAAAAGATACCTAAATTCATATAGCATTTTTCTGACTCCTCTTTCCTAACCCTTCATATGTATCCTCCACCACCCTCAATGCAACTTGTATCTTAGGATTTGGATGTTTTCTCGTACTTATCCATATTGTACCCCATTATAAAACTAGAAGATCATTGAAGGCATGTTTATTAATTTGCTAGGGGAGTCATAACAAAATACCACAGACTGGGTGGTATTAGACATTTATTAATACCATACCACATTATCTAATCTAATACCACATTAGAAATTTATTTTCTTATAATTTTGGAGGCCAGAAGTCCCAGATTCAGTTGTGAGCAGGTTTGGTTTCTTTTGAGGCCCCTCCCCTTGGCTTGCAGATGGACCTCCTCTTGCTTTGTCCTCACGTCTCATCCCTTTGTGTTTTCTGTGTCCTAATCTCCTCTTCCTAAAAGGACCACACCAGTCATATTGGATTAAGACTCACCCTAATCCAATTTAATTTAATTACTGACTTAAAGGCTCTATCTTGCTCCAAGTACCAGATTTTGCTGCGTATAATGTGTACTTTTGTTCTCAAATTTTTAAGGGAAAAATAAGGATGTGCATTATACATGGGTAGTAATAAATGTGTATCTAAATAAATGTTTTCAATTCTTCTGTTTATGTTTATATACTTAAAGTGTAACTCTAGAAATCAATAATGATATCAGTATGTTAAAAAATAAATGCTGCTGTGGCTGGTGTGGCTCAGTGGATTGAGCGTCAGCCTGTGAACCAAAGGGTCACTGGGTTTGGTTCCTGGTCAGGGCACATGCCTCGGTTGTGGGCCAGGTCCACAGTAAGGGGCACAAGAGAGGCAACCACACATTGGCGTTTCTCTCCCTCTCTTCCTTCCTTCCTCTCTGTGTAAAAATAAATAAATAAAATCTTTAAAAAATAAATAAATGCTAAAATTCCTTTATAATGCAAAAAAAAAAAAAACCAAGATTCTAAGTATAAATAAATAAATAAATAAATAAACTAAAACAAAAGATTTTTTCCCTGAAAGTTTGGACCAAAAACGTGGGTGTGCATTAGACACAGCAAAATACCAATAAATTCACATTCAGAGGACCTGGGGGTGATGGCCTCGGTATGTGAGTTTTATGGGGACAAAATTCAGCCCATAACAGGGGAAACCTTGTCTTATTTGTCTTTGGATTTGAGATAACTGATGTTAAGGGAGACAAGTCACTATGTTCTAAAAATAGTCTAGTCTCTGTAACATTCAACCCCCACCCCCATGCTATAACTACTTTATAAAATATATCTTCAAACTTCCCCTGAAACTTTCTACATTGGTCAGGATTCTTGGGTGTCAGTTCTGGTTACCATAAGCATAAAAGGCTTGTATCAGAAGGGTGTAGGTAGCTGATAAAATTGATGGGAAGGTCAGAGGAACAGGCTTGGAAAATTGACAGGAATCAGATAAAGACAGACAAAACACAGCCAAATATCTTTATGTGAGGGGGCTGGTTGCAGTGTTTCTTTCTCAGTGGGAACTGGAAACTGTTATTGCTAACACCACCACTTCCAGCTGCCACTGCCATACCGGTGACACATGCAGCCCTCCCTTTTCTGTGTCTTCACTTCAGGATAAAAGTCCTGGGGAGGACCATCCAATAAATACTTTTTAGGTCACATGCACCGCTGTCAGGAATCAATGGGAGCAAGTTGTCTGACCTTTTTGGTGGGAGATGGGAGCTGACTTTCATCAAAATGCACCAATGGTACTATCCCCAAATAAGTAGAGGATCGAAGTGCTGGTCAGCCAAAAAAATGTCCACATCTGGAAGTTATTTCTTGATTGATACAAATGACTGATAATTAACTTTGATGGCTTTCTCTGTCTTACTATACTGCAAGGCTTATCTTTCTTTTCATAAATAACCACTCCTCATCTCATAGACATCAAATACAACTTAGGTCATTGTGATGGTTTATTTTAGGTGTTCGCTGGGCCACACGGTGTCCAGATATTTGGTTAAAGATTATCCTGAGTGTTTCTGTGAGGGTGTGTCTAGGTGGAATTAACATTTGAATGAGTATATTTGAGTAAAGCGGATTGCCCTTGATAATATGGATGGGGCCTTATTCAGTCAGATGAAGGCCTGAATAGAACAAAGACTGACCTCCGGGGCAAGAGGAAGTTCTGCCAGAACTTTGCCTTAGGACTTGAACTGCAACATTGACTCTTTCTGGGTATCCAGCCTGTGGCCTTTGAACTTGAAGTAGAGTATCAGTAATTCCCTGGGTTTCTCGCCTATTGACTCACCTTACAGATTTTGAATGTAACAACTTCTGTAATTGTAGGAGCTAATTCCTTAAAATAAATCTTTCTATAGATACACACATCTTAATTCATTGTTTCTCAGGAAAACCCTGATTAATATAATCATATTAATAGGATGAATACTGTGCCACAGAATAAGTTGTGAGTTGCATAACTAAAATCTGGTGCACTGCACTCCCCTAGACTAAGGCTTTCTTTGAGCTGTAAGAACACTATAGAAATGAAGGGGAAAACAATAACTAAATAGATAATTTAATTTATACATTTTGCTGAGTTTCCTTTTATAGTGTATTTCCTAGTAATTTAAAAGTACTTAAAAATTTTTGCTACTCCAAATGGAAAATTACTCAGTATCTTTATGATACAGATTCACCAGAATTTAGCTTAGCTCATTTTATTCTATTAAACAAAACTTTTCATTAAATTATTTCCTTTATTACTGCTTTCCATTACATTACTTGCATGCACTCATTGATTAGGCAGAGTTGAAGCAGGGTTAATTATTAATCTTACTTTTATTTCTTCATTTAATTTTTATTCTACTAAAATTTAAGAATAATAGGAAATGCCTAAAATTGTAGATTCATCAAAAGTGAATTTGCAAATTGAACTTTGGCATATTAAAGTTATATTTTAAATCATTTGGAAAATAATCTTGATGGAATTTTCTGATTATAAAAGTGCTTTCCCTAAGTACTCACTTGGTGCCTAGCAAAATTCTAATGAATTTTTCTTTCTTTCTTCTCCTTTCTCCTTCCTTTCTTTTCTATTCCTTTTAGAACTATCTATACTCTCAATATTATTTTGCTAAAACATAGTTATTATAATCCTAGAATGGTTTCTTTCTATAGTGTGAATTTTTGTGGATTTGACTATTTTGATCCCCCAAATTTGGAATGTATTCTACTAGGAATAAAATTTTGAGCCCTATATGTAATAAAATTATTCTATTTTTCAAATCAAAGTATGCTTGATGACAACTCACACTTGTCTGATTAACGTTCTCGTTAAAACGTTAGACAGAAGAACCCTGCTACGGATAACGACGGTAACTTAAAGGCACGGGAGACTCAGTGACTCTCTCTTGGCTGCACGGTCACTTCCCTGTCTCACTGTTCCTAGGTTCTGGTCTCTGAAACAGGTGTTTTCATGCTTCAGTGTACATAAAAGTCCCTTGGGGGGCTTACTGAAAATGCCAGTTCTTCCACCTATCTCTTAAATTTCTGAGTTAGGAAGTCTGGAATGAGACCAGAGAATCTGCAGTTTCGCTAAAGCAGCTCTGATCCAGGAGACTCAGGATCCACACTTTAGGAAGCATTACTAACAGTTGGTATCCAATCCATTTTCTGCAGGTTAGTGCAACCCACTGATGTTTGTGGCCAAAGTTTCTTCCTGACAGAATCATTTAGTCCAAGCTAAGTGGGGAAGTAGCAGGGGCCAACACCTGCCGGCTGCCACCATTGTGAAATTGAATGCCTCCAGGCACCGTGCTAGTGTGCAATGGATTGGTATTGCAACTGAAGTTGAATGTATAAAACTTTGAGTTATATAGAACTTGAGTTTTGATATATGTATAGTTTGGTAGGAAAATAAGAACATATAAATAGGTCAGCATTTTAACGAACTATAGAAATGATCCCTGAAAGTATAGTCTTTAAATAGGTCAGTATTTTAAGAATCATTTGTCCTCCCTCTCCTTCAGGCCTGAATAAACCTTGGTAACTGTTTGTTGTATGTACTTCCCTATTTCGAAATGCATATATGTCTATGTAAGCAGTTAAGAAAATACATTTTAAAACCAAAATAGAGACTTATTGTTTATATACTATTTTATAAGTACATATTGCTTTAAATTTACCTTTTCCTTCCCAATAATAAATTTCTGTGTAAATAAATGCAATAACATTCCATGAATAAAGTAAGGTTTGTTTAACTAAACATCTATTAGATTTTTGTAAATCTTTGGCTCTTATAAAATGATGTATCCTTTAGGTCTGTGTGCATTTTCCCAATATTTACCTTAAAGAGTTTTTGAGACATAGTCATCTATGTTTAGGTCCATTAGAATTATATTATAAAACTGTGTTTTTATGAGCATAGGGGAAAATTGTAGCTGTAGTTTTTATCTGTATACCTCATTTTTCCTTCTTTCTTCTGGTTCTTTAGATAAACTGTATCCCATAACATCCTACCCTGCCCCCCATGTTGGGCCATGATCCTGGGAGCGTTGTAAATTATGTGGTCTTCTCCCTCCCTTCCCAGGCATGTGTTTGTGATCCAAACTGGAACAGAGTATTCCCCCCAGACATTGCTGGTGGTACAAATTGAGAGACTTATTCTATCTGCTTTTGGGTGTTTTCCCTGGCCTTAAAGAGAATGCTGTTTGTACAAAGAGCAACTGAGAGAAATGTAGAGGGAAGTAGAAAAATGATGGAAGGAAGGAAGGAAAGGAAAGGGAAGGGAAGAGAAGGGAAGGGAAGGGAAGGGAAGGGAAGGAGGAAGGGAGGGAGAAAGGAAATATTTGAATCTCTGTATCTAATCATGCCTGAAATTTAGAACTACCTCTGGACTCCTCAGTTTTATGAACTAATAAATTACCATTTTTTGCTTAAGCTAATTGATTTGGATCTCTGTCATTTATAACCAAGATGGCCTTGATAGTACATGATGTACTATAAAAAAATAAAACTAATAAATACGTACCAGTCTTGTCAACACATTATTTTAGTAGTTATAAACACATTTATTTCCTATCATGGGGTCCATTGTTTTAAAAACGTAGAATTTCTTTTCTCAAGCTTGCATGATTCATCACTAGCTTCTGCCTATCTAAACATCTAACTTTATAGGAATATTGCACTTTGAGATAATATAATTTTTTTCAAAAATTGGATTAGAAAATGAAAAAGTATTTTTTCATATTTCAAAATGTTATTCTATAATATTCTTCTAAATGTTCCTCATAGTGCAGCAAAACTATGGTTTCAATTACACAAATTCAATTTAGTCGTAGCTTTTCAAGAACACACATTATGAAAATGGACTATTACGCAACTTTGTTTGCAAGTTGCACTTTTCCCATTCGTGAGAACTTACCCAGATGGGTTTTCATAACCTAAGTACTTGCATAGTCTTTGACACAACTGTTGTTTAGGGGCACATAAAGCTAAGGAAGTACGATTGGCATCGCCTCATAAAACAAGATACACAAATTACATAAAATAAGATATACTTCTCTTATTTTTCCCTTTCTAGTTTGAAGGCTCACGTGCCATATTTAATAGGAAGTGTAATATCTCTAGCCTCACATCTTTCCTCCCGCAGTGCCCGAGAACTGGGAGATGACTGACTTCAAAGGTTAATGCTGACCAACAGGGAAGGCACTGGAGTGTGCAATAGCTCTTTATTGCCGCAAGATGTCAGAGAAAGAAGGACTTGCACAGACTGACTGATCACCCCACCTTCTGTTAAACGGACATCCTTGCTGGTCTAGTGTACAGGGAAAAAAAAAATCACCGTCCAGAAACCATGACATCCCCATGCAGTGTGTTCTCATTCCCTGAGCATCACAAGCTTTTCCCCAAAGTACAACCAGCCTAGGAGTATTGCCGAATTCAGAGAACCTTCGAGGAGCAAGTATTGCCTGTGCCCCAACCAGCTGTACCCCCTGAACACTCATGCTCTTCTCTTCTTTTAGGGGGTTGGAAAGAGCTTTTTGACTTTTTTATATGATTTTAAACTTTTGGAATAATTGCACAGGTAGTATAAGAAACTTCTATATACCATTTTCTCAGATATGTTTATTATCACATAAACATTTTTTTCTGAACCATTCACAAGTAGGTTGAAAACATTTCAGTGTGTATTTCCTAAGAACTAAGACATTCCTTTACCTAACCAGAGTAGAATCATCAAAATTAGGAGATATATTTATAAATACTGCTATCTACTCCAAAGTCAACATTAAAGTGTCTATACTATATTAAAAATATTCTCATAGCCATTTCCTCCCCATTTCAGAGCCAATCCAGGGTCATAAATAGCATTTAGTTGTGATTTCTGTTTAATCTCCTCTAATCTGGAGCAGTTCTTCAGTCTTTGTCTTTCTTGATCTTGCCATTCTCAAAGAGTACAGGCCAGTTATTTCACAGAATGTCATTTTCTTTGGGTTTATATGTTTCTCATTATTAGATTGAAAATTTTTTTTTTTTTTTGGTAGAAATACCACTGAAGTGAGGTTGTACCTTTCTTAGTACATCATATCAGGAGACATGTGGTAGCTATTTTTCCTAATTACTGGTCAAGTTAACTGGTTTGTTAAATTGTTTGAGTTGGTATCCACCAGATATTGCCACTGTAGTTTTTATCTTCCACCCTTGTAAATAGTAAGTCATTTGTGGGCAGCTTCTTTGAGGTCCTCCACCTGAATCCTTTGTGTCTCTCACGGCATGGTGACTGAGTTCTAAGAATGAACATACTAGGAGAACAAAGTCGAAGAATGTGACATTTTTGTGATCTTGCCAAGAAGTCACATAACTTCACATCTAAAGCACTTCCTTGGATGAGGCAATCACAAAGGTGCAGCCCAATTCAAGGTCCAAGGACATAGAGCTCACTGCTCGATGGGACAAATGCCAAGGTCACATTTCAGAAAACCATTAAGGATTGAAAGTACTGGCAACCATTTTTGAAAGATGCGGCAGCCACACTAGGCAACACTGTGCCCACTGAATCACAGCCCTTTTCCCAGTAGTATCACCCCTCCCACTGTGTGTCCAGTCTAATTGCAGGCCTCTGTGAACCCTCTTAAGAATGGAGTTCTTTCTCAGAGTGTAACAGGGTGCAGCCAAGAGGGGGGGCCCCAAAAGGGAGTTGGAATGGGGCCCAGAACTCACGGTGTACAGGAAGTGTTAGAGGGGCATATAAGATGTCCTCACCCCTTCCCCCACAGGTATGAGTTGGGGGAAGGGACAAATGGAGCAGGGCAGTTGAGTTGTTTTGCATAGCAATGGTTTTGCAGATAACCTCCAGAATGGTCATTTAACATATCTATAACCTTTAACTGGTTTCATAGATATGTTAAACAGCTGTGGCCATGCTCTGAGCCAGGGGGGATGGAAAGGACTTCCCCAAGGACGTGACTGGGGGAGGAACCCTAAGTTAAAGCGCCTGCTTGGGAGCTTGGAGAAGATTGGCTCCAGAAAATGAGGACACGCCTGCCCAAACTCATGATGGCATCCCAATAACCTTGGAAATATACGGGAATGCTGGCAGGTGTAACCGATTGTAGGAGGACTTGGAAATAGGGCTGCAGAGGAGGATTGGCTCGGGGTATTTAAACGGAGACATGGCAGCTATTAGAGAGATCTATGCGGTTTCACCAGAGTGCAGGACCCACAGCTCCATGAGGGAAAATCACCATGTGGCTTTAGCAGAGAATTGCCACTAGGCTTTGCCTGAGTGGAGACCCTCTCACAGCTTTGCCAGAGGGAGAGATTCCACGTGGTTTCACCAGAGTACAGACCCCTGCAGCTTTGGTGAAGAGGGAGAGCCACGAGGCTTTGCCACAGTGGGGACCCCTTCCCCACAGCTTTGGTAGAGGAGGGACCACGAGGCTTTGGGGTGCTCCCTTTGGCTGTGTGGCCTGGGAGCAAGAGAGACTGCCTGGAAGAAGGGTGAAAGAACTCTTGCCAGTAGGCCATGAGAAGGTGCCACATGGCTTCAGATTAACCAGAGATCCTCACTGGAAGACGACACAGCTGACGGTGTCAAGAGCCTGGATCCCGGACATGTGCTTCTATTCCTTGCAATTACAGTACCCTGACTTAGGGCAGAGGGAGATAGGAACCACTGTGGGTGTCTGTGGGTATCCTAAAGGACTTTGATATTTTAATGAAGTTAAGTCACTACTTTAACTCTGTATAGCATTAATAAACATTTCCTTTCCTTTTCACAAATCTCTGGCTTTGAGAGACATCTTTCCATAAGGTGGCGGAAAATAACGGACCTTTTCTGTTGCTCGGTAACAGTTTTGGGGGGCTCGTCTGGGATCTTAATTGCCCGTGGAAGACTGACCCCTCAGGTTCGAGAAAGTGAGACTTTGGAAGTGTTTTGCCAGTCTCGAGAACCTTCTGTTGCTCTGTAACAAGAGGAGCCTTGGTCTTAACCTCCAGTGGATTTGTTGGGTACAGACATCTTGAGTGACTCTTACTGCCATCAGGGACAGCCACCCAGATGAGAGGTGGCTTAATCCTCTGAGCCACATTGGCAGAGAACACACGCCAAGAAAGACTCTCATTCTGACCTCAAAACCAGAGCCACTTACAAGCATTGTGGGACTCTCTAACCTCCTTGTCTTCGGTTCCCTTTGGACACCACATTTATACTCTGGTCCTAGGATGTGTACATATCTAATAACAATCGACTTCTCCAGGCCCCTGTCTCAAGACCATCTACATTTCATACTGTAAGATTCTAAAGTCAGTGAAAACTTTTAGAATCAGACTCTAATCTCTAGTGTTCTACTCTTTGAATAGGTGAGGCTTAAAATTTTCTGCTAGTAAGGAGTATTTAGCAGCTGTGGAGATGAAGTCTTGGAGGATGTAGTAATCTGCCTCAACATATTGATTGAGCCTGAGTTATCCAAAATATTTGTATTTTTAATTAGAGAGTATCATGTGTATATGTATATTACAAATGGGCAAAAGATCTAAGCAGACACTTCAGAGAAAATATACAGATGTCAGTTAAAAGATTACACATAAAAAGATACTCAACCACATTAGTCATTAGGAAAAGGTACATTAAAACCACAATGAGATGCTACTACACACTTATTAGAATGGCTGAAATGAAAAAGCCTGACCATACCAAATGCAGGCAAAGAAACTATATACCACTGGTGGGAATGTGAAATGGCAAAACCACCCTGAAAACAATTCAGCAGTTTCTTTAAAAAGTTAAACATATATCTGTCGCCTTCTACACCTAAGTATTTATCCAAGAGAAATGAAGAAAAGTATGTTCATGCGAAGGTTTGGACATGAATGTTTATAGCATCTTAATTTATAATAGCAAATTAGTTGAAACAACTCAAATGTCCATTAACAAGCAAATGAATGAACAAAGGTAGTATATCCATGCAACGGAATACCATTCAGCACAAAAAGTGGCTGAAGATGTGAGTTTGCCACTGTTTAGCATTGAAAGTTGTCAAAAAATGTAGGGGCAGTGTGAACCCTGCTTCCAAACTGCTTCATTACTGTGCCAACCACTCATTAGGGCTCTGGGTAAAGCAAGCCCACCCCTTTCTCTCGCACACACTCACCTGCTGAGGCAGGCACAGGAGCTGGAATCCATCGCCCACCCACCTGCCCTTATGGGAGGCTTTTAAATGCTGGCTGTAAAGGGGGTTCTTGGGAATTTCCAGGCTCCCTGTGCCTCAGATGCCTCTTCTATTTCTGCCAGTACATTTGGAAGATGGTGCTGGGCAGCAGCCTGAAGAAGAGTTGGGAGAGCAATGAGCGGCTTATGAAGATGCTCCCATGTGACTCCCTGCCCCTTCCTATCTGCAGCAGCTGCATGCTTTCGACGTCTTTGAAATGGTCACATCATCAGAGGAGGCAGAATTGGCCATGGGCCATCTTGAGGGCATGCGACTCTAATGTCCATGCAGATATTGAGTTCCATGAACTTAAATGTTTTTTATAGCAGACATGGAATTGCCATGACAGGGCTCCCCATAGACTACCAAAGAAACAGGTACACAGAAGAATGACACTGTGGCTTCTAGTAGCTTACTCTGGAAGTATCCAGACTTATGGGAGTGCATTGAATTCACCAAAAGGCAGAAAAATCTAAATGAGGTGCAGATGGAGCAGTCTATAGTAGCAGCAACCTTGGCCGTGGGAGGGTTAATGAGAACCTGAGAAGAACCTGAAACCCCAAATGTAAACGCTTGTAATTATTTGTGCTCTGTGGCCCATAACAGTGAATACTAAATTTGTGTGTAATACTTTTGCATTTCACAGTACAGAATTATTCTATGAATTATAGGATTGAAAAATCTCTAAATTAAAATAAGACATGAAATCAGTTAGGATCGTTTGGGCTGAATGTAATTGAAATCATAACTCAAAAATGGCTTAAACAATAAAAACATTTATTATCCCTCTAACAGGGAGTTGAGAATAGGATGGACTTCTCGGTTGGCTAATCCAGCAGCTCAGAGATTTTGTCAGAGCCTGGGTTCCTTGGGTCACTTTCTCTGCATTCACAGAGTCATCCTCATCCTTAGGCTGGCATCAACGTGGGAATGAGCTTTCTTTTCCTCATCTAGTTGGCTAGAGGGAGACATAATGGGGTGTAAGTCCTTTCTGTCAGTCACCTTGGCCATTCTGGATCACAGGCCCACCTGCATTTGTAGCTATAACTACAGGAAAGAGTCCAGAGCTTCCCACTGTGTGCTGAGAGTGGGGCCAGTGTAGAGATATGGACCCCTCAGGCCTTGGGGCTGCCCTTTGTTCCTATCCAGAAGTTGCTGTCACATGTGGCTGGTCATCTTGAGCCAGAATGCCGTTCCCTTTATGTCACTGTGCCATACAAACACTATTTTTCACATTTGTCACATCACAGAAAAGATGAAAGAATCCGATGAGTTTGTCTAGTTCCATGTTATATAAAATATACCTATCTATATGTGGATAACTCTAATATACTTTGATAACATTAATGTCTTTAGTAGAGTAATATTTTACTGTTTAAGTGTAGTTAATACTTAAAAATCATCCATCCATGTCAGTCAATACTGTATTAATTTATTTAGTCTTCACAATAGGCCCATGAAGAGGGTGCATTTTACAGATGAGAAAATTGAGAAGTAGAAGGATTAAGTTACTTGTCAGATAAAACAGCTGGTGAGTGCTGGAGCTTGTGATTGAACCCAGTTACCATATTTTGCTGTGTATAATGTGCACTCACATTTTTGTGAGCATTATGCATGGATTCCCATGGTATGTAACCATGTATAATGCACATCCTTATTTTTCCCTCAAAATTTGGGCAAAAAGTGTGCATTATACATGGTAAAATTAATTCCTGAATTCTTCCTTTTATAGTTTGATTTGGGATGCTCTGGAAGAGGTAATGATCTAATCCAGTGGGTGTTAACCTTTTGTCTGTGACCCACAGTAAAAAAAAAATAACATTTTTGTTATGACACAAATGCACACACACTAAAAATAAAAAAAAAATTGTAAACAATATTTATTCTTACTGGGGAGGCAAACATTCTGCTATTTCTATTCCATTCCATTTTACTCCGTTCAGTGTTCTCCTATTCCTGGAAAAGCTGGTTGTGACTCCCAATAATGGGTTATGATCTATGGTTTTAAAAACCTTGGTAATTTAATGGGATTGATTATAGTGTTGACTTGAATGCTCAGTAATAATTTCTGAGCCATAACCCCAGTTCTTCAGGAAAAGTAGGGAAATACAGGCAGAAGGGTAAGGGGATAACTGTAGTTTCAATACAAATTAATCTCAAGGTTCTAAGAGAACCTTGAATGGTTTTAAATTGTGAGTGAGTGGCTGGAGATGAAGATCTGGGATTCAGCATCAAATGTTTGATAAACCAGTCAAAGCTAAGAAGATGAGATCACTGGAGAAAAATGTGTAAAGTGAGAAGAGAAGAGGCCCTGGACAGGGGACAGAATGAGGAGCACCAATGGTTATAAGAGAAGGTAAAAAAAGAGCCTGCAGGAGCACCTGGAGAAACAGGAAGCCACAGGAGAGTGTGGTCCCAGGGATGTGAGGGAGTCAAGAGAGTTTGTTTGGAGAGGTTGGTGGTGGTGGATTTGGCAGAGCTGTCCCATATCAAAGGCACTGAAAATGGTCCATTGGATCTGTAGTTATGATTCAGCAGCTGGTGGGCACTGCCATGCATCTTCTTACCTAAGCTTTCTATTTGAGTTTCCACCTGTTTTAGGACTACATGCCTGGCTGGCAGTGTTGATTCTTTTACTGATCACCATTCCTCCACTAAGCAGCTTCCGCCTGAAATCAGCCTGGACTCAGACACATGCGTGCCACCAAGTCTTTGCCTGTGATGGAAATGAATTTATATTTTGTGTACATTCATCCCGTCAGGTAATCTCACAACAGTCCTGCAAAAAGCAGGAATATTTTTCCTCATTTTTTGGGTAAGAACACAGTCTCTTTTAAAGAAGCAAAGTCACATGTACCAAGTCCCACAGTTGTTGAGTGGTAGAGCCAGGACAAGAACCCACGTCTGTGTGTCTCCAATATCAGTACTTGTCCTACATTACTCGTCAGCTTGCTGGGCCCCAAAGGCCCACCTGCCTTTAACCATTATTCTAAGGTGGTCAGGCCTAGAGCTCATTTCTCTAATCCCATTGGCTGTGGCCAGGTTTTTGTCTAACTTCAATGGGCCCGTGAACTAGAGTGGTTAGCTAAGTGACTCCAACTATTGCAGCTCTCCAGAACTTCCTGCTGTCATTTCCTTCTCACTGGATTGATCAATCCAGTGTTAGTGCTGCCTCCCTAACACTAAGTTTCCGATATGTTGCTCTGCCCACTGCCATTCAATTTCTCCCTCCACTTTCTCACCAGCCTGCCAATGAGGTCCCAGCATGCTCTGGGATAAATCCTCAAGGATTATGACATTAAGGGGCTAAAGTGACCACAGAACTCAACGTGAGATGAAAGTATGAAGCAGCTACCAGAAAAGTGAATGTGATTATAGGCTGCATTAATTTAAAAAAATTATGTGTGGTAAAGATTTTGGAGTATTGCAGATATGAGACATTTATAAATAATTCTAAAGCATTCCAGGCTACGTGCATAGGGAGGCACAAAGTAAAATGGGAGGAGAGAGTGAAGAGAGACCGCCTACTCCAAAAGGATGGGAAGGGATGACCTTTGAAATGGGCCTTGAAATATTGGCAGAATTTTGATAGGTGTAGATGAAAGGCAGGCATTCCAGGCTGAGTTAATGATAGGAACAAAGAAATAGAGGAAAACTACATGTCATGTGTGCAACAGAGTGGGTTGCAGGGGAGAAGGTAGAGGAAGTCAAGCCTTTATAAAAACCTGGGGTCAGATCATTACAGACTTCAAATACCACTGTTCTTTACCAGGTGGGCTATTAATAAATTGGTGTTCTTGCTTATCAATCAGTCATTGGTGAGTTTGGAAGATTGTCTCAATCCTCAGACCCTGATTATGTCTGGGTGAGCTGTAAGGTGTAACACTCTCATCTGTGAGCTGAGTATCGGATCCAGGATTTGTGATGACCTCAGAGGTGTGCTGTCAGCCTGCCTCTGGTGTCCTCTCAGCAGGCCAGCTGCAAGTCCCTCAGACCAAGCTTCCAGCAAGCCCACCAAACGCCGCCACACCCACCTTGTGGTTGGTCGGCTCTGCTCCAGGGGTACTTCTCCCAAGATCTTTTTTTTAGTAGCTAGGGCTTTTTTACTGCAGGTAACAGGAGCTTATGCACAAAGGAATTTATTAAAAGAATCCAGGAGTGTGTCACAAAAGGGAAGGGCCAGCTGTGGTCCTCTTTTAGGAGTAAATTGGAATCAGAAGCTGGAACGGGAGCCAGAATTCTGGATTTCCCTGTTACCTCGTTGTTTTCTTCAAGTTGGCTTCATTCATCTCTCGCTGCAGCCTGGCTGTCTCTGCCTCTGCCACGCCGCTGCTGAAAACGTGGCCACCTGCAGCTCCTGAATCCACCTGGAGAGAGACTGATTCTCTGTCATTTTCCCAGCTTCAGGGAAGAGACTCTCATCGGCTGATTTTGGTCCAGCGTTCACCCCAGGGTTAATCATCCACGGCCGGTGAGGAGGAAAAATTGTATGACCCTGGCTGTGCAGAGCCATCTGACTGAGCTTGTGGAGGCAAAAAAGGGGAGGCCTGAGAAAACAGCCCAAGGGCTCTCCATCACATCCCTTTGGAGCTGCTCTGTCCAGTATGGTGGACACTGGCCACAAGTGGTTATCTAATTGTAAATGTAAGTTCCTCAGAATTAAATACAATAAGAAATTCAGGTCACATTAGCTTCATATCAGGGCTTAGTAACCACACGTGATTAGTGGCTACTGTATTGAGCAGCACAGATAGAGGACATTGCCCTCAGTGCGGTCATCTCTATTGGACAGCTCTTGTCTAGAGTTCAGACATTTTTGGTTCTGGCACCCAAGCATTTAGCACTTGGGCTACTGCAAACAGCAGATTTTTGGGGGGCATGAACAACTCTACAGCAGTCATGCTCTTGTCTAATAACCTGGGAAGAATTTGGAGAGCCCAGAACTAGTTCTCGATTATATCCCATTTGAATGCCCAGCAAAGCCTCCTAAACCTCATCAAGCCTGAATTCTTAGTCTGCCTTACCTGAAAACTTTACTGATAATTTAATCATACATCTCCTCTTTGTTATGCAAAACCAGCAGCAAAAATGCCATTCCTCTAACTGGACATTTAACTGTCTTGTCTAGTTCCTGTAATATTCTCTGCTTCTTCTGCTGTTGATTTTCCTCAGATCCATCGATTGTGCCCTCCCAAACCTTCGTGTGGAAGAGATGGCCAGCTGCTTCCCAACATTCGGCCCCCCTTTCATAGTAGGGTAGAGATGTCACTGGGACCTGGCATCCCTCAGCTCTTCCTGCATCCAGATGTGGCCACTAGATTTCACCAATGAAATCAGAAAAAGATTTATATCACCTTCCAGATGGGTTTTTAAAAAGAGTCTGTTACTTCCCTACTCTAGCCCTATCTGGGCAAGAAGGATTCTGCAGCTTTAGGGGTTGACAGAGCCACAAGTTGGGAGGAGCTTGGATCTCTGAACTACTCCATTGAAAAAAGTTGTCACCAGTGAAGAGTATTTGCAATGGACTGTTAACCTGGAGATCAGAAAACTAGCCACTGACATTTTGGGGTTGATTTGTTGCAGCATTTGCCTAGCATTACCCTTATTGATCCCTGATTAACTCCCTTACAACCTCAACCTTCTTGCCTTAAATTCCATGTCCTGCTCTGTACGTCCTCAGAGGTCCAATTCTCCTGCAGCCTCTGACAGAAGCTGCTCATTCTGCCACAGTTCAGAGATCACAGGGCTGAGAGGGGGTGTTGGCATTTTTTTTAAACTCTTCATTGCATCTTTCAGGACCACTTCCCCTTTAGTATTAATGCCATCCAAATTTTTCTAGCCAGTGCTCTGCACACAGGAGTTAGCACTGTCCCTTGTTACACAGTCTGCCTGTGCTCAGAAAGAGAATTTGAGGACGCAAGGGAATCCTGGGCCAGTGTCTATGGCAACCATAAGAAATGTATAAAGTTGTGTGCACATCAAATTCTCTGATTACCAAGAGGGAAAACACAAATTCGCTCCCAGTCTGCCCCCTCATTAGTCTCAGTACTTTTCTCCCCACCACCAATTGTCTCAGCTATTCCATTGCCACGGAGGGTGTGGGCAGCCACGAAAGATGCCGCAGAAGACATGGGTGATGCAAAGCCCACTCGGGAAAGACCAATGACCCAATGAGCTCCTGTAGCAGAATTTCTAATATTCCGTATATCCAAGGCACAATACTCCAGTTTACTTAAACTTCTCAATTATGTGATAATTTACTGATGATTCACTTTAGAGCTTTGAAAAAAAAAATAGTTTTGTATTTGTGTTGTATTTGAAAACAGTTCTAAAATTCAATAGTTTTGCATATCTCTAATATTACCCTGTAATTGGTGATTCAAGGTCAGCACATTTTTGCAGGCTGTCTAGAAAGAACTTATTTTTTCATAAAACCATCTAAGTTTTCTTTACCGCTTGTTAGATTTATAGCTAATTCCTTCAGAGCTGACTTTCACTTTGACCCACACACAGTAGCAGAATATGAATTTTGGGGGAGGCGATAGCACTGTCTTTCTTGGACAAAGTCTGGGTTTCCTACCAAGAATAACTCTAAGAAACGTTGCCAATCTAACACAGATGGTTAAAGTGACTCCTTTGCAGGCCCTTTTTTCTTTCCTTTGATTTGTTTCTCTGGGTTTACTGCACTTGCATCTAGCAGTTATTGAATACGGTGCCAACTCAAATCCTCCATCTGATCACAAAAATATGCGTGACAAGATGTGTTCGTATGCTGAAATGAAACGTCTTGAAGCAGATACTCTGGGGCCTGCAGTGAAGCAATGGATGGAACAGACAACAATAAAGAGCCACCAGGGTGCAGTATTTCTGAATGGCAGAAACTGAGTGGGATACAAGTGGCCCTTTGGAGAACAATTATTCCCTTCAGGTCCTGCGCAGACATTTCAAACAGGCGTTTCCAGGCAGGCTCGGCTTAGCTTAGGCTCAGTTAAAGGTAAAATTGTTTTATTTTTATTTATTTATTTTATTTCTGAACAACTGAAAGAAGCAAGAATTGGGCAACTCTCTTTCATGCGAGTTCTGTTTCTTAAGAATGAACAGTAACAAATACCTGTAACTGCTGTAACAGCAGAGAGCATGGTTTCTCCTAAAACAAACACCCCAAACTGGGACACACTGTCTGACAAGAGGTCAGTAATCGGGAAATGGAAGTGTCAATGAAATAGTCCCTAAATACTTCTTTTACAATTCTATAATGCATCATCTGTATATTGTATTAATTGCGTGTTCACCCCCCTGGAAGTCAAGTCTCCTTCCATCACTGTTTATCCCAGTCCCCTCTTTTACCTCCTCCCTCCCCCCTTGTAATCATCAAACTGTTGTCTGTGCCTGAGTGTTTTTTTTTCTTAATCCCTTCACCTTCTTTATCCAGCTCCATAACCCTCCTCCCCTCTGAAGGCTGTCAGTCTGTTCTGTGTATCTGTGAACCTGTTTGTATTTTGTTTGTTAGTTTATTTTGGTCACCAGGTTCTCTATATGAGTGAAATCATGTGGTACTTCTCTTTCTTTGACTGCCAGCCAGGGATCTGTAAAGCGTGGGTCCCGGCACAGCTGCATCAGAGTCACCTGTGTGGCTGATTTCAGCTAAAGATGCTCAGGCCCCAAGACTCAAGAGGCAGGACTGGGGATCTGAAAATTTAAGCAGTTGATCTGATTCTTCTGCTCACTAATGTCAGAGGCAACAATAGTTTTAAGAGCGCTACCTCACGACTTCCACTGGAGGGACTCTTCCCATTTCTTCCAGCCGAGGTCACTCTCAGCCCGTTCTAACTGCTGGCTTCCAGCCTGCGGTGTGCGTGGCTCTGCTCTCTTGAGGTACATCAGGGAGAGCAGCTGTGGGCTCCTGAGGGCCCCCATCTCTGCTCCCTGCAGGCCCAGGCTTTGGTCCTTCATTTGCATTTTAAAAGCACACCTTCTTTTCCTTAAAGGGGGAAAAAATCACCATCAGAAAACTATATAAAGCAGGTTTTAAGTAGCCTTTTGAGCCAGTGATTCAGAAAACAAAAAGGAGGCAGATGGGTCCCATGCCAATAGGATTTTCTGGCCCTTTCATGCTTGAAGACAATACTGTTGAGCTGAAATGCCCATTTTACTTTATTTTTTAAATTTAAAAATAAAATCTTTATCTTACTAACTAAAACAAGTTTCAATCTTGGATTTTTATTTTTGTAACATTTACAGGAATTGAATACTCAGTAGTAAGGTTTACCTATTGGTTATCATAGTGCATGAAATTACTTTGTAATAAATGTACAACTGAGGTACCTGATTTGATTTCAGCTCCAAAAAATAATTCAGGTCACTTGTATTTTAAATATTTTGTGTGGGTAACTAAAAATATGGCACAATCTTGATGTTTATGGAACTAGTCATTTCCTAAATATGTCAGCTCCACTCTTCCATTTTTTAGAAGAAAAAAGAAAATAACAATAATGACAGTAGAACCGCCTCCCCTTGTTGGGGAGGAAATATTTTCCTCTTACCCTTCTAGTTTCTTTGGCTGGTCTAATAACTAAATTGACATAAGACAGATTAACAGATGAAAAACAAATTTATTATCATATGTACGGGAGTCTCACAAAAAATTGAGATCCAAAAGCCGTTAGGCAGCTGAGGCTTATATGCCATCCTGAAATAAGGAATGGAATGGGTCCTGGGACTTCAAAGGGGAGGAAGACAATTCACAGGAAGATGAAAAAAGCAGATTTTTGGTAATCAGTTTGCATTGCCATGCAGGGAAGTCTTTCAGATAAAAAAGTTATCTCTCATAATAGCCCTCTTTCTGGGCTAGGCTCCCTATCTAAATTCTTTTAGACAGTAAAGGGAGAAGCAAAAGTTTTGTTCCCAGTCTACTGGTACTTGAATGCCTTCAGTCTCAAATGATCCATTGGCCAGAATGGTGCATTTTGGGGTGGTGTATTCTGCTTCCCCTTCACCCTCCAGAGAATTAGCAGGGAAATGAGAGAGGGAAGCAAGCAAATGGAAATGTAGAACTAGGGAAAATGTACTGAAAAGCCAAATGTGATTCAAAGTAGCAGTTGGCAAAAGAGGAAAAGGTGGTATAGAAGACAAGTATGTCCAGCCTTCCTGTATCTGCAGGTCCTGAATCCACAGATTCAACCAACTGTGGATGGAAAATATTATCTAAAACATGTTAGGTTATTACTGTCATGTACTATGTAGTTAAGCCTGTGGTGGTTTTGTTTAGAGACTTTTTCCCTTGTCATTACTCCCTAAACAATATAGTATAACAACTGTTTACATAGCATTTACATTGTATTAAATATTATAAGTAATTTAGAGATGATTTAAAGTATACACAAGATATGTGTTATGCATAAATACTATACAATTTTATCTAAGAGTTTGAGCATCCTTGGGTTTTGGTATCCTTGAGGATTGCGGGGTGTCCTAGAACCAATCTCCTGTGGATACCAAGGGATGATGGTGTGTCACTAGAGAACATGTAAACTGAATAGCACGAGGCCTTTTAAGAAGTAAATGTTTCCAGTTGGTTTTGATAGTGGGCAATACAAGCATATTGACACATTATTAAAAGGAACATGAATAAGACTATGAATACATTTTAATGAAAATAGAAATAGATTATCTCCTGTTATTGATGCAGGGTGCAGCCAGGAGGGGGGCCCCCAAAATAGGGATTTGGAATGGAGCCCAGAACTCAGGGTGTCCAGGAAATATTAGAGGGACATATAAGATGTCCTCACCCCTTCCCCCACAGGTATGAGTTGGGGGAAGGGACACATGGAGCAGGGACATGCAGAGCTGCTAATCCATGGCATGGTCATTTAACATATCTATAGCCTGTGGCTGGTAGCTTAGATGTGTTAAATAGCTGTGGCCATGCTCTGAGCCAGGGGGATGGAAAGGACACCCCCCAAGATGTGACTGGGGGAGGAACCCCAAGTTACAGTGCCTGCGTGGGAGCTTGGAGAAGATTGGCTCCAGAAAATGGGGACACACTTGCCCAGACTCGTGATGGCATCTCCCAAAACTTGGAGTATACGGGAATGCTGGCAGGTGCAACTGATTGTAGGAGGAGTCAGAAATGGGGGTACAGAAGAGATTTGGTGCGGGGATTTAAACGGAGACTTGGCAGCCATTGAGAGGAGAATCCATGCGCTTTCACGAGAGTTAAGACCCTCACAGCCCTGTGAGGGAAAATCACCATGTGGCTTTAGCAGAGAACTGCCACTTGGCTTTGCCCGAGTGGAGACCCTCTTGCAGCTTTGCCAGAGGGAGGAGATTCCACGTGGTTTCACCAGAGTGCAGACCCCTGCAGCTTTGGTGAAGAGGGAGAGCCACGTGGCTTTGCCAGAGTGGGGACCCCTTCCCCACAGCTTTGGTAGAAGAAGGACCATGAGGCTTTGGGGTGCTCCCTTTGGCTGCGTGGCCTGGGAACAAGAGAGACTTTGCCTAGAAGAAAGGTGAAAGAACTCTTGCCAGTAGGCCATGAGAAGGTGCCACATGGCTTTGGATTAATTAGAGATCCTGCCTGGACGACGACACAGCTGACGGTGTCAAGAGCCCGGATGCCGGACGTGTGCTTCTCTTCCTTGCAATTACGGTACCCTGAATTAGGGCAGAGGGAGATAGGAAGCACTGTGGGTGTCTGTGGGTATCCTAAAGGACTTTGATATTCTAATGAAGATGTTAAGTCGCTACTTTAACTCTGTATAGCATTAAATAAACATTTCCTTTCCTTTTCACAAATCTCGGCTTTTGGAGGCATCTCTGCATAAGGCGGCGGACAATAATGGACCTTCTCTTGCTCTGTAACATTATCACATCAGAGGCCACAAAACTATAAGAAGCAGATTCTTTACTAGAATATTCTTCACAGCCTCTTTCAAAAAGAGCACACACATCATTCTACATTAAATTTTATATACAAAAATAAATCAGAATGAAATTCCTTTCTGTACTCCCAGCTTGATACACTTAAAAATCTGAATCCTATGCCAATTTAGGACAAAAAGCAAAGTTGAAAAATTGTGGTACAAGAGAAGACTGTGAAGAAAGAAGACCAAATGGAGTCACAGGACAGACTCCTGGTGTGTCTATGTCAACACAGCCCAAGGTGCAGTCTGTGTCAGTCACTGTAAGTGGGGATGCAGCCTGCGTGACTCAGCAGGAATTCTCTTCGTTGGCAGCAGCTTTCTTTCCCCTTTCCTCCACCCTCCCCTCCCCTCCCCTTTTCCTTCCTTCCTTCCTTCCTTCCTTCCTTCCTTCCTTCCTTCCTTCCTTCCTTCCTTCCTTTTTTCTTTCTCTCCCTTTCTCTTTCTTTCTTTTCCCTTCCTTCCTCCCTTCCTTCCTTCCATCCTCCCTTCCTTCCTCTTTTTAGTTTTCACTAGCAGTTTCATCTCTTTTCCTAAATGTTCATCTCTTTTCCTATATGTTATATGGAAAAATAGAAGCCTGCTAGCAGAACACATCTATCCACTTGACTCTGACATCGTAGTCTGCATTTCCCAGTTTGTACCGCTTTCTTTTACTGAATGATATTTCATTGTATTTGGAAGACAAAAGACCCTTAGCTATATCATAAAGATCCTAACATGGTGGTAGTCAGTCTTTTTCAGAACTCGGAGTTCTATCTCCCATCAGCCACAAAGTAGTTCAACCAAAGCCCTTGGCCATCATTTTGGGGTGAGGGGAGACCCTGTGGACATATCTCTCTTTTCCTTTGCATTCCATTGCCTGTTGACTCTCACAGAATACAAGCACAGCAGGATCAAGACACCATGGTCTGGTGTTCCTGCCAGGAGGAAAAAAGTTCGGTTTTGAGCCTAGATCCCCAATTTATGTCATTGTACACCTGTTCACCATTATCTCCGTTTTATTGCCTTGGGGGGAAACAGTGTTTGCTAAGGAGGAGGTGGCTATAGCAGCCATTGGAATGTAATCTTGGGCCGTTGGGAATTCATCTTTTTGTTAAGCCTGTGGAAGGATGGCCAATGAATGGGGGCAACAGTTTTGATGGAGTGTGCCTTAGAACAGATAAAATCTTCTCAGAGGTGTAACACAGACCAGGGCAGTGCTGGTACCAAGTGAGCGTGGGGTCGAGTCCTTGCAGCTTTTCCCCCTGTGACTTGTTGCAGTGGTTTGAACAGCATGAATTCTCTTTTTTAAGGGGAATTAGCAATTTGTAGAATTTCTCCAGAATGGAGAGTGATTTGGTAAGTGCTCAGCTACAAAGGGACTGTTCCATTGTGAGCTTATTTTGTTTTGTAAGAAAGCACAGCAGCATCGATTTATTATATTGCTCTATTTTAGGGATGCTCCCTCTTCAGAGATTCATTTTTAGACATCATGCTTTCTCTCTCTTCCTCTCTCTCGGGTGTGAGGGAAGCTTTGCAATATGTTCCTGTGAGACATCTCAAAAGTGATAAATGAGATTTTTAATCTTCTCATTCAAACAGTAACTGCCTGAAAAGCCAAGAAGTGGAGTGAGGGGGTGGAGTTGAAGGTGACAGATTGATGGAAGATAAGGAGAAATGAATTTGGAAAGAGAAGGCGGAGCAAACCCAGGAAGAGTTGTAAAAACTAGAAAAGTAATTCTAAATTTGATTTAGAAATGGCAGGATGACATAGTGAAGTTTTCTATAGGGAGAAAGCCGCTAGGCTGCCAGACTGGAGACAGCCTGGATTTTGAGAAAAGTGAGAATTAAAAAAAAAAAAAAAAGCGATAGAAGGGTGATCATTCCCTAAGAGGCAGGAATTGGTATGAGCATCTGCAGAAGCAAGCCTGGGGCAGCTTTTCTGGAAGCATTTACTCAGTTCTGTGTTGAAATCAGATCAAAACAACTTGTTTGTGTAGAGAATTAATTGCACATCAAACACTGAGTCATACTTAGAGTCTTAAGACAACTGCCCACAGAAGCCCTTGCATGAATCTCAGATTTCAAAAGAGCCCCCCTCACTCTTGACTTAGTTTTCATTAATTTAATTAATTAATTGATTAATTAATTTCTGTGGCTTTTGCTACTGTCCTGGTCTCTGCTTTCCTGGAACTTGCTTAAAAAGGAATCATCCAAATGATCTAGCTCCTTAAAATCTTACTGCCTCATGATGCATCCTCATCCTGACCCTGACCTAGGTGTTGGCAAGGTTAAAGGAAAACAATTGGAAATCTCCACTGGATCCCGATGGAGAGCACTAGTGTTCAGGTTCATCAGCTTTCTGTGCTTTCTTGGGGTCTCTCCGTTTGTCTCCACCAGGAACCTGTTGACATACCTGCTCCCCTACCCTGGGATCTATTCTTTCAGAAAGTCTGATTGTCTTTGAATATTAATGTCCCCAAAGCAAAAGAGCTAAACAAGCCTCATCTCCTTACATAGTTCCAAGGTTTCTAATGAGAACCAAATAAAAATATATATATACAATGGTGCTTTGTAAAGTAACACAGGCACAATCTTTATGTATATATAACATTTGTATAGTTATAGTATTATTCTTAAATCTCAATGTATAACTCCTTTTCTTGCTTTGTCTCTCCCCCTGTTTCTCTCATCTCCTCTCTCTCTCTCTCCCTCTCTCCCCTCCTTCCCCCGCTTCTCCCTTTTTCTTTCTTTTGTATATATAACTGCATGAGCACAAGAGTGCATCTAGGTAAGCATATCTGCAGTTTCTGGTACCTTACTTTTAAAAAGTTTGTCCTACACCACCTATGTAACATTTTTGTAGGGTTCATATTCCAATTAGTAACATCATGCATTTACGAATAATGGTCAACTCTTCAATATAAGTAAAAGTTAAAAGCAACACATATTGAACAGAATAGCAACTGGAGAAAGTGCTTTTATAATGAGTATCCTTTTTCATCAGCCTCAGCATTCTCAGAACAAATTGAATTCAGTAATCCCCATAAGGTCTAGAGATGAACTATCCCATTTTTAAGACAAAGATTAACTCAGTGTCAGGGTTGTGCAAGAATATTATTGCTATTTTTTTTATTATCATATATAGTACCTTTCTATTGAAAAGCCAAAGGCATTTTACAAAATCTGACAGTGATCCTCACAATGTCCCTCTGGGTTGAGTTGGCTTCATTACAAACAATAAATAATAACTGCCCTTTATTTTGAAATGTCTCCTACAGAGTGCAGTGGATAACCAATGATTCATGGATTCTAAAGGGAATTTATTTCACGGGAGTTAGAGAAGATGGTCATTCCCTATGGCTCTCTATTCTAGTTGTGTTGATTCATGAAGTTAGTTGCATTGGAACAACTCCAGTCACATGCAAAGAAACTCTCATAATTGTTAACATTTAGTTTGAAGATAAAAGAAGTATAGACTATGATTATATTATGTAAAGTAAGTATGGAATGATTGTCCAACTTACTGACTCACTGAAGAGCTGCAACCCAGACAACATAGCTACCTATGGGCATGGCTTTTGACTGAGTTCTCTTGATTTAGTTTTCTTTTTTTTTCCCCTAGAGATGCCAGTCACACTGCCTGGCTTATCTTCAGACGCTCCTGAGGGAAGTGCCTCATCTTCAGGCCCTATTGGAAGAAGAGCCCTAGGTAGTCACATTTGGTACTTGGCAGCCAAGTCCAGTGTGTCCCTTCCTCTCCTGCTCATAACTGATTAGACTAGAATAGGCACCTGTCCAAAGGCAGTCAATGTATGAGCTAGTCAGTGACCTGGGCATGAAAAGGTAATCTGAGCCAATAAGATAGCCTGTCTTGGGCATTTTAAGTGGGATGTTCCAATAGAATAAAGGAGTTAGCAAAGGGGAGAGAAAGGGAAAGGGAATGAGGCAGAGATGGTCATAAGTGAGGAAAACTATACATGAGCTGTTGTTTTGAATGAGCAGACACTTCAAGGTGGAGAAACAGATGAGAGGGTGGAGAAGCCAGGTCATAGGAAGAGAAAACAGAGAAGGCATATGGAGTGAGCTGGAGCCCTGTGGGCTGTGGGACACTGAAGCAAAGATGGACTACTGCTGAGGACTCCAGAGGCATCTATTAAGTTGTACCCTTCAGTTTATTCTTCTTAAACTTGAGCCTTGATCCTTGATCCTACTCTGGTTCCTCTTTCTGTATTGCTGCGACATTTCTTTTTCTTTATCCCATTTTTATGTTCCTCATACCCTGGATTATTTGAGTTATTGTGGATCTTTGTTCCTGGAAACCTAAAAGTTCCTTTGGACAGTGGCCCTCCAGTCTAACGTGGAGTATCAAATATATTTGTTGCTGAGTGTCCACTGTGTGTAAATGCAAGCCATAGTCATTCACTTAAAAAAAGGACAAAGAAAAAGAAAACTTCGGGGACATCTAACAATCTCTGAGATCAATGTCTGCTCTGTAGATGATGATTTTTAAACAGGCTAACTGCATCTTTAACTGCCAAGCAGGATCAGGTGCTAACCTAGTAAAAAGGCGTGAAGATGGGGGCGTTTATGCAATCTCAGTGCATTCTCTTTCCAGCCAATTGTTTTTGTCTGACCCAATTATATTAGCAACCGAACACATACTCAAAACACTTAACAATTTATGCTGTGATTTATTCTTCTCCCCAAACACTACTTCTGGAACTAGCTATTTCCTTCTGTCACTTAATATTCAATAGCTATGCAACCACTTCTCATTACCATTCTTTGGCTTTGATTAATGCTAAATATAGTTCTCACTACTGAAAAATAAAACTAGAAGGACTCATAATAAAATGTTCACCATTTTTATTAATGTTTATTCTCCTTGGTAATTATTTATTAAACAATTAAGTTACTACTAGCAGATGGTAATTGCAGGTTATAAAATGCAAATGGCTATGATATCAAATGTGTATATTTTGCTAATATAATTTAATTTAAATGCTCAATATTGATTGGTTCTTTCCCACAGGGAAAAAAATAACAGGATTGCCTATTATCCCACTTTGATTAATTAATGAATTTATTCAAGAAATACTTGTGGTGTCATGAATTAATGATATGGAAAGATGGTGATTTTTGAGCATATTATCAGTGTGAAAGATAACCACCAAGGCAAGAGCAGACTAAAATTGAATAGTTTAATTTCTGTGAGTGTTAGTTACTTGTCTCCTTAGAGAGCTCGGCACTCCTGAGTCACGAATAACTGAAATCCTTTACATTTTCTTGAGGAAGGGAATGGTGTGAGCATCAACGATTTCTCATGAGTTTGTTTTTTCCACTAATGACCCTTTAAAAATATTTTGCCTCCATGGATTCCTTGTTTTAAAAGGTTCTATCTTAGATATATATTTATTCCATTGTTAATCTGTTAAAAATTTTTATTAATTCAATACATATTTAACAGCCAGCATAAGCTCCCGGATCAGCAGGAGAGAACCATCCTTGGCATACTGACTTGATAGAATTTCAGTCAGCTTCAAAAAAAATTTAACATTTTAGCTAGTTTGTGCAAACTTTTTTCTAGGGTTTTTGAAATATTGAAAATAGTTCAGAAATCCCATCCTTGTCTTCTGATATTTCTAGGGAACATGAGGATGGAAACAACTGTTGTCACCAACTCTGTGGTCTTTCAGATTTTCCAGGGTAATCTGGATATTAAATGTTGATTTCTACTGTCAGCTCTGATTTGAGATGTTAACAATGTGGTTGTTATATCTATAACCCACAGATCTTCTTATCCTTTGGATACAGAGAGATCTAATCAGATCACTGGGGAGAAGAGTGGAGGGGCTGTAGGAGGAGTTTGTTGAGAAAATGGTAAGAAGTCTAGGATAGGATTGGCTGAGAAGCTGAATGCCTCCGGAGTGCATGGAATTATGGGTGAGAAGATTTGAAATAAAAGAAGGGCTCTCAGGGTCTCAGAGGGTCTCTCTCAGGCTTCCTTGAGGATGTTTGGATGACTGTGCTGCAGCTGCTTGTGTTTCCCAATGGGTGGTACTTTGAATGGGAGGGAACTCCAGGCACAGCCTAGGATCAGGCTGACCTGGCAGAGAATGGCAGGGTTATTCTTCTTGGGGTGTTCCAGAGGACTTGGGCTCTGAGGAGGAAGCCTGCCATTCTTTCAAAATTGTGTAACTTTTGTATCTTATGTTGTTTTAGTTTGTAAACTAACCCTATAGAAATAAAATAAAGCTCGCAGGAGGAACGATAGAACTCAGATATTAAAGAGTTTAGCCTTAATTGATAGGCTTAAGTGATTAAAGCTGTAACTAAAGAATTAAAGAGTTTAACCTTAGTTGATAGGCTTAAATGACTAATTCATGTGGAAACCTGTTATTCCAAAATCGTGAAGCTTTTGAACAAAGACTCCTTTCCTGTATCAGCAAAATTTTGCCTCTGGAATTTTGCCTAGAGGGTGGTGGTGAGCATTGGAACTCCAATTGCTATTCGGTAACACTTTGTCCTCGCTCACAGAACCTTGATTTTGTCACTTTTTTCTCAGGAGGCATCTGTTTTAGACAAAGCTGGCTTTTCATCACTCCCCAAAACACTGGTAATTGGCCTTTGATTGGTTTGGTGCGTATGCTAACTAATTCTATCAACGAGAAATGAGAAGTCTGCTATTTTAAACCAATCGTGGTAATCATATGACAAAACTGACCGACAGGAAGTTTCATGAGAAGCTTTCTTTATTCTTACAAAAATGGCAGGAAGCAAAGATATTTCCCTTTCCCTTTGTCTTGTGTGTGGCAGTGCCATGTAGTAAGGTGAACCTGGGGCAGCTGTGGTCGTTTTGTGACCATGAAGGAACTACTGGCGTGTGGAGCACTGGCAGGCTGGAAGGATGGAACGAATCTTAGCTCTGGTGGTTGTTAAGCAACTTTATTAACTAATTTTGGATTTTCTCTACCTCTGGATTTTCTTTAATGTGGTGTGACTTAAGCCTCTTTTAGCTACGTTTTTAAAGATATTTCTGTTCCTTGAAGTTGAACTTAATTCAACTGATAATATTATATTGATAGTTATAATCTTTAAAATTGTTATCAATAAACAAATGTACTCATGGAATCTTATAGTTGAGAGGGATTTAAAGCTCATCTAGTCTAACCATTCTATTATATTATGTAAATTAAAAATTTCATGGGCAACCTGTGATTACTAGTAGATGTTGTGACAGTAGGCTTGCACTGTCACCCTGAAACTGTCACAATGACCTAAGAGATGGCATATTATCTGTATGATGGACCTATTATGAACTGAATTGTACCCCCAAATTCATATGCTGACGTCCTAATCCCAAATGTGACTATATTTGGAGATAGAGATTTTGAAATGATTATTAAGGTAAAATAAGGTATTAAGGACAGGATCTTAACTCAAATGACTGTTGTCATTATAAGAAGAGGAAGAGACACCAGGGGTACACTCACAGAAGGAAGGCCACATGAGGACACAGCAAGAAGGTGGCCATCTCCAAACCAAGGAGAGAGAACTCATGGGAAACCAAACTTGCCCACACCTTGATCTTGGTCTCCTACTCTCCAAAACTGTGAGAAAATGAATTTCAGTGGTTTAAGCCACCCAACCTCAGAAAATTAATAGGAGATATAAACAAAATTGCTTTAAATAAAAGCAAATTTATTATCTCATATAACACTGTGAGTTCTAGAGTTAAGAAATTTCCTAGTTTGATTAATTTACAGCTCAATAATATGAACAAAGACCCAGGCTCTTGCCATTTTCCTGTTCTGCTATCCTTAGCATATTGGCTTTTTAAATAACCAATACTTCCCCATTTTCACTTGTATTTATGTTGTGTATGTTTGTTTATTTTTAGTTCTATAATTTTATTACATGCATACATTCACATATTCACCGTCACAGACAAGACAGATGAACAGCTCTGTTACTGCAAGGACCCTTCATGTTGCCCTTAAATAATGACACCTGCCCCCACCCTCCCATCCCACAGGCCCCAGTCTCCAACTCCAGGCAACCTAACCTGTTCTTCATTTCTGAGCTTTGTCTTTTCAACAATCTCATATAAATTGAATCATACAGTATGCAACTTTTTGGCTTTAAAAAAATTCAGCATAATTTCCTGGAGATTTATTGAGGTTGTGTGTTCAATAATTCTTTCTTATTATTGCTAAGTAGTGTTCCTATGGATATACCAGAGTTTGTTCAATTATTCATCCATTGTAAGACACCTGGGTTATTTCCAGTTTTTAGCCATTACTCCTAAAGCTGTTATGAAAATTCATGTACAGAATTTTATACAGTTTCACTTATTTGTGAATATAAATTTTCAATTCTTTGGGATAAATACCCAAGATTGCAATTGCTGGGTCATATGGTGATTTTATGTTCACTTTTCATAACAAACTGCCAAACTGTTTTCCAGGGTGACTGCACCATTTGATATGTGCATCAGCAATATATGAGTTATCCAATTTCTCTGCTTCTTTGCCAGCATTTGGGGTTTGTCACTATTTTTGTGTGTGTGTTTCTCAGTTGGTCTATTTATTTGAAATTGGTCTTTCATATGAGAAATCTTTATTTCCATTTTTAACTATTCTTACCATATCTTTAAGAAAATGACATAGGAGAAGGTATATTCAAATTGGAACTAAAAGTATAAGAACAATTCTGTGTTCACCTTGAGTGTAAAACTAGCTTGCAAAGCATGAATAATATAGGCATGAAACATGAAGGGTAATTAATAGTGATAAATATGAAGTTTCATAAAGTTTAGTGACTTCTGCCTTGTATTCTGGAATGGATAGCTCCTGAAGTTTTGATTTGCATTTCTCTGATGTTTAGTGATATTGAGCATCTTTTCATGTACTTATTGGCCATCTGTATGTCTTCTTTGGAAAAATGTCAATTTGAATTCTTTTCCCATTTTTACATCAGGTTATTTTATTTTTTGCTATTAAGTAGTGAGTTGTTTATGTATTTTGAATATTAATCTTTAATCAGGTGTATAATTTGCAAATACTTTCTCCCATTCATTAGGTCGTCTTTTCATTTCATTGATAGGCTGTGCAGAAGCTCTTTAGTTTTATGTAATTTCACTTGTTGATTTTTACGTTTGTTGCCTTGCTTTTGGTGTCAAATCCAAAATATTGCCAACACCCATGCAAGCACCTTGCCACCTATATTTTTTTTCCTAGGAATTTTATGGTTTCAGGTCTTACATTCAAGTGCTTAATCTATTTTGAGTTAATTTTTGCATATGGTGTAAGATAGTTTCATTCTTTTACGTGTGACTGTACAGTTTTTCCATCATTGTTTATTGAGGAGACTGTCCTTTCCCCACTGTATATATATTCTTGGTTTCTTTGTCATAAGTTAATTGATCTTATAGTTGGGGCTTTATTTCTGGGCTCTCTATTCTGCTCCATTGATCTATGTATCTGTTTTTTATGCCAATACCATACTGTTTTGATCACTATAGCATTACCATGCAATTTGAAATCTGTAGGCCTCTAGATGTGTGCCACACCTGAAGCCTGCTTCATGCTGAAGCTCCACAACAAGCAAATAGGCCTCTTTGACAGGAAGACTGGGGGTGTGTCTCATTCTGCTGTCTGTGTTCTGGGGGTGGTAGTATGCCAAGAACTCTCTCTAATAGTTACAGTCCTGTGGGATCCCAAACCAAAGCGCTTTGGCTACCAGAGACAGGCAATCAAGGGGTGTCCCTGGACAGCAGCCAGTGCACCTGGCACGTGTAAAAGCTCTTTCAGGGCAAGGCTAGGGCTCCAGAGCTCAGGTGGAGCCCTAGTGACCTGATGTTCCTGGGAAGGACTATATCAGAGCCCAGGTGTATTTAATCAGGCTGCAGCCATGTTCAGAAGCTAATAGGCCTCCTTCCCAGAAAGACTGAGCTCCTGGTTGTTTTGCTTGGCTGTTCCTTGGAGGTGGTGGCCATTTAAAAACTCGGCTGGTCAAAGTCCTGTGGGACCCTTGAGAAAAATCACCGGGGACCACCAGAGCCAGGCTATGGAGAGGTATCCCTGGTGGCAGCAGCTTAAAGAAGGGCAGCAGACGCCTGTCACATATTCGGTCTAGGAGACCCTGGTGTTCTTCAGCGCAGCATATAAACCCAGACTTTAAAAAAAGATGGCACTCCCGGAAAGAGCAAGGTGGAGAGGGAGCACGAAGATGGGGACTGCCAGTCTTCATCCCAGAGAGCATCCAGCAGGCCCCAAATCTGTGTCAGACTAGATGCCTGCCCCTCAGGCTGAAGTTCTGTGGACCCGCAGAAGGGCCTCACCCATTCTGATTCTCTGGCACCCTGCCATTGGTGCTCCACGCTGGACCCAGCAGGTGAGTCTTTGTGCGGGCACTGGTTCTCAAGTCCCTCCAGCCTGTGCGTCTTGCCCTTGGTTTCCAAAGCTGGATGTTTGGGAGGCTTGTCTCATAGGTGCAGATCTTAAAAGCTAGGGGGTGCTGGATGTGGGGTTCAGATCTTCTCTCTTCAAGGAGCAGCACTGTATTTGAGTTTCCTCCAGAGTGCGGGCCGCGCTGGGAGTGGGGTTTGTGGCCAGGCTGTGTCCCAGCCTCTCCTCCTTCCTGTTTAATGTGGGCCTTCTCTCCTTTGCCTCATTTGAAGGAGTCTTGTCAACCAGCTAAGTTTTAGGTTTTTTTTCAAAGTTGTTTCATGTGTTCTTCTGGATTTGTTGTGTAGATTTGGTGTGAGGAGGTGAGCTCAGCGTCCTCTTACCTCGTCATGGTGATGAACTGGGACCCCCCTCAGCCTGACTTTTACCTTTAGGTTTGTCCACACCTGGTTGCAAGGGAGTTGTGTCAGCTCCTGGCACTACTCCTGCACACAGCTGTCTAAGAAGCACACAGGAGGCTTCTCCTCATGCAAATCTGTTTAGGAGTGAAGGAAAAAAAAAACAACTCCAGAAACTATCCAACTAGTCCTCTCTTCAAGTCTTGTTAGTCAAAATTGAGTCACTTGTATTTACCTAGGTAACCCCTTTAAGAGGAATGGGATTACTGTGATTGGTTTAGATCCACTGTGATTCATTCTCTGGAACTGGAATGTGGCCCAGTCTTCCCCGAAGTGTAGCTCTCTAGTACCTGTTAGTCAGGAGTTGTGGGATAGGTATTTAATGACTGTGGGACAGGGAGAGGGCATGAGTCTTGGATAAGCAACCAACAAGGTCTCTCTGGTGTATTTATTCCATTTCCTGCTTTGAACCAATTTACTAGCCTGGATGTGTAAAATTGCCAAGGCAAGGAAGGAAGACAGCATTGCGAGTAACATCCCTTAAGACTATCCAACTTTCTTTGACCGTATTCCATGCTTATTAAGCAGTTTTCTCTTGATTAATTATGCTGCCTAACTACCTTGATATCTGGTGGGGAGTGCTATGGGTAGCCAATTGACATAATTAGTACATTAGAGAGGTGTAGCACATATTATAAATTAATAACTTATGTTCTGACCTCACATGACAATCTCATGTGTATAATTAGAGTAAATAATTTGCTCATCATTCATTCAGCACTTTCTTTGTGCTGGGTACTATCCATATACATTAGACATTCAGAGTGAATAGGATATGATTCCTGCATTGAGGACTTCTCTTTCTTTTAGCAGCTCACAATCCCAAAGGTAGCTATTATAGCAACCATTTAGGGAGCATGGGTCAGGCCCTGGGTTAAGCGATTTCCAGGTTTCGCAGTCTCACCCTCTGCCACCTTTCTGACCTCATTTCCTAGAATTCTTTCCCTCACTTATTCTGCCCCAGCCACACTGGTCCATGAACTCTTCAAGCAACACTTTTGGGAACAATCCTTAACCTGCAATAATTTCCCCCCAGGTATTCTCATGGCTACTTCTCACATCTCCTTCAATAATTCACTAAAATTCTGTATTTTCAGAGAGGTTTTCCCCAATCATTCAGTTGTTTTTTTTTTTTAATTGAGCTGTTTGCACACCCCAAATTGGGAACTCCTGTTGGCGTTGAATTGGCATCAACAACCACCAACGGACAATCTCATGTTTCAACGTTTGCACATGTGCACCAGGAGAGTCTAAACATGTTCATCACACTGTTCACAGCGCAGATTTGAAAACACACCAAACGGCTGGTGGAACTGAACATTTTTGGTATACTCACACAAGTCAATTCTACGAAGCAATAAAAACGAATGCAGGAGTTTTATAAATATCTTCTTAAGTGAAAAATGATCAAAAAGACTAATATTTTTATAAAGCTCAAAAACAAGAAAAACTGAACAATAATGTTATTGAGGGATACATCACACATGGGAAAGTATTAAAAGTACAAATTAGTAAGCAGAATAATAAAATTAGAAATACGTTTGGCAAGTGGATGGAAGGGGGAAGAAAAAGATAGATGCAATGGTACTGGTTGTATTCTAGTTCCGTCAACCATGGTCACTGGTGCCAATTCAGTGCCAACAGGCATCCCCAGTTTGGGGTGTGGTGAAGAAGGAAACTTTATGCAGGGTGAACAGCTCAACTGTGATGCAGCATGGCTGTGAGAGCAGCACACCTGTGAGAGCAGCACACCTGTGAGAGCAGCACACCTGTGAGAGCAGCACACCCGTGGAACAGCACACCTGTGAGAGCAGCACACCTGTGAGAGCAGCACACCCGTGGAACAGCACTGCTATGAGGCGGCCCTGGGGCCAGGCCCCTCCTTGGCGACATGGGTCTGCTCTGCTTTCTCTGCCCTTTGGTGGTCTGTTCCCTCTACCTGCTCTGTTGCATGGGCTCTGCTCCCTCTGGTCTGATGAGATGCCTTCAGTGTTTTGTCTTCAGTGTTTCAGCTCCAGCTGGGGAAACACAGTCTTCACTGGGAAGGGAAAGTGCACTCGCTCAATCATTCTGTCTAAACTTTCAACTTCCCTACATTTCCTAGCCCCCTTGCTTGCCTAGTATATTTTTGTATATCATGTATTGTTATATAACATGCTATATATATTATATATTACTTTATTTAGTGCCTGTTTTTCCCTACCAGAATATAAGCTCCTTGTGGGCAGGGATTTTTGTCATATCCCTAATGTCTGCAATAGCACCTGGCATTTCATAAGAACTCAGTAAACACATTTATTGAATGAATGAATTACCTCCTTTAAGTAGAATGTTATTTATGTAAGTTTTCTTGATTACAAAGCTAGAAAATGGTGGAACCAATATTTTAAACCAAGTCTTTTCAGTGGTAACATACACCCTAAATTCTCCATAGTCTCTGAGTTTTTAGATCTGCAAAGGCAAGTGATAGATAGACCTTAGTAACCCTTGGAGCCCTTATCAACGTGGAGATCTCATACAGGTAGAAACCACACAACTAATTTGAAGAGATAAACTTGAATATGAAGAATTGCTAACTTGTAAAAGATACTTAACAACTAAAAGGAGTGAGAAAGCACTCCAAGAGGTAAGGAATTATTAATGGCAGAAGGCACCTCCCATCCCTAGGCTGAGAAAGGGAACAAGGAAGGAATTTAGCAACTTAAGAGGAAGCTTCTCCCTCAGCCCTGGTTGAGATTCAGAACCTCTGAGGAGAGTCACTACTTGTGGCCCACCAATGCTGAAGAACCTTCCTGGAGGGTATGTGAAGGCTGACCACTACTGACTGACCATGCATACCAAGTCCACACTCAAAGAAAGGAAAATTGGTGCTTTTTTCTGGCCTTGCAGTGTCTCTCTAGAAACACATTTCTGTGTTTCTGTTCCAGCTGTTTGCTTAGTTTGCTTTTGTCTTAGGTCTGGTTGTTAATATCTGTGAGTTTGCTGTCTTTTTACTGTTCTATTGTTTATCTTCTTTTTCTTAGATAAGTCCCTTTAACATTTCATATAATATGGGCTTGGTGATGATGAACTCCTTGAACTTGATCTTATCTGAGAAGCACTTTATCTGCCCTTCCATTCTAAATGACAGCTTCGCTGGATAGAGCAATCTTGGATGTAGGTCCTTGACTTTCTTTTTATTTTATTTTATTTTATTTTATTTTATTTTATAATTATATTTTATTGATTATGCTATTACAGTTGTCCCATTTTCCCCCCTTCATTACTCTCCACCCTGCACACCCCCTCCCACCCACATTCCCCCTTTAGTTCATGCCCATGTGTCATAAATTCTTTAGCTTCTACATTTCCCACACTATTCTTGCCCTCCCCCTGTTTATTTTCTACCTACCATCTGTGCTACTTGTTCTCTGTACCTAGTCCCCCTCTCTCCTCTTCCCACTCCCCTATTGCTAACCCTCCATGTGATCTCCATTTCTGTGTTTCTGCTCCTGTTGTAGTGGTTTGCTTAGTTGGCTTTTGTTTTAGGTCTGGTTGTTAATACCTGTGAGTTTGCTGTCTTTTTACCGTTCATATTTTTTATCTTCTTTTTCTTAGATAAGTCCCTTTAACATTTCATATAATAAGGGCTTGGTGATGATGAACTCCTTTAACTTGACCTTATCTGGGAAGCACTTTATCTTCCCTTCCATTCTAAATGACAGCTTTGCTGGATACAGCAATCTTGGATGTAGGCCTTTGATTTTCATGACTTGGAATACCTCTTTCCAGCCTCTTCTTGCCTGTAAGGTCTCTTTTGAGAAATCCACTGACAGTCTGATTGGAACTCCTTTGTAGGTGACTGTCCCCTTATCCCTTGCTGCTTCTAGAATTCTCTCCTTCATTTGAATCTTGGGTAATGTAATTATAATGTGCC